>JABUQX010053278.1:0-29451 GCA_015478945.1 Trachelipus rathkii
GGGAGAGAAGATATACTCGAAATATGAATGGATCAATAGAACAATAGATTAAAAGAGGTATGGTGGGAGGGGGTGGGGAGGGGTTGATGATAGGGGTTTGATTTTACTGATTTACTGCTTTAAAATCTGTAAACTATTCAATTTACTATGATAATTTATTCAAAGAACCAGATTTTTATGTTATGTTTGGATAAAATTTGTTATGTTTACAGTATTCGTAGCTGTATGATAATTAGACGTGTTATGATAATTTTTGTTAAATGTTACTGTATCAATGTGTAAAATTAACGTCAATATGTTAGAGATATGCTGGAAAAGTATGAATAGTTACGTTATGAATGCAATCAGTTACTTTACTGGTGTTAAGTGTGGACTTTGTTAATGTTAAACTGTTTATTGTGCGTAAAGTTGTGCTAAGTTTTGTCGTTGACATTATTTTTCTTAGTTCAATATGATGCTATGTTAGCTTTATAATGTGAAAACATTATTATGTTAGCATATATTTGTTTAGAATATAAAGAACTCATTTTTGTGCTAGGTTTATCCGAAATGATACTCGAGCGACGTAAATCAATAGTGTTAATTTAAAATTAACAATGATATGTTAGAGATTATGCTGAAAAAGTGTGAATAGGTTACGTTTTGTACGGCTGTGCTAGGTACTTTAGTGTTGTTAAGTATGGAAACTTTGTTAATGTTATTGTTTTATTCAAGCGTAAGGTGTGTTTTAGTCTTTTGTCATTGTACTTATATTCTAGTTCCGGTAAATTGCTATGCGTTAGCTTTAATTAATGTGAAACAATGGTTACGTTAGTAATATATTGGTTGGGTAGTATATAAAGAATTATTTTTGTACTATGTTTTGTTGTTTTTTTGGGGTTTTTTTTTTTTTTTGTTGTTGTTGTTGTTGTGTTTGTTGTTGTTGTTGTTGTTGTGTCTGTTGTTGATATACTCCTTTGAACTGATATGGTTCGTTTGTGCGTTGTATTCCTTGTTTACTTTCTTCTGATTGGTCGAAAGAAAGAATCCTCATTACCTTTAAGGATGTTTATACACTTCAATTTTTCCTTCAAGTAGGATATTTTTCGCTGTGCTGATACGATGACATCGCCCCGCATCTCTACGCTTGTTGAGATATCCTCACGAGGAGTTTCGTTATTTCCAACCGATGTGTCATTTATTTTAATCGTATAAACCGAATGGCTGTCGCTACATTGCTTGTATCCCAGCCCGAGGATCTAATAATAGACCTTTATTCCTTTGTGTTGATGGATTCATTCAAGATTTATCGACATCGCAGCTGCATGGTTAGAGGAATAAGTGTGTGTTATCCGATGGATGACGCTTAGTGAAATATCTAACTGGAAAGACAGCGTATGTGTTGGGTTCTAATAGATATAGACGTTGTGTTTCTTTGTCATGTGACGATATTAAGAACCTTGATGTACGCTCTACTAGAACCCATTCGATTGTGTGGAACCTTCAATGCTACGTGTATAAGGTTTCACAGTTCGAACATCTGAAAAGATTACAGCATTTGCTTAAATAAAAAACGAATTACATTGCATCTTAAGTGCGATGTTGACGATAATTGAGCGACTTAATACATAGGGAGCAAGTGGAGTGTAACCTATGAATATTTACACGAAAACATGTGGTTTCCCCGTATAATGCAGTATATCAGGAGTGCGTTAATAACTATCAGCTTGGATGAGTTTACTTCTCTCTTGTATGAGAGAATGAGTGCTGCTGAATCGACATATGCCGAAAAATGGTTTAGTGTTGCCTGAAGGCCATTATACTTACATTCTTTCAAAGGGTGTTGAATCTATAGAGAGATATATAGAAGTACCCAACTTGAATTCTATGTTCTCTGATTAGATGAATTAATATATTTACAATAAACATATGTTTTATGTATTTATATTGTTTTATGTGTTTATATAATCGCTCTTTTCATGAAAATATATGTTATATAAAATGAAAACTTGTTTTACTTCCCGCTTATGTTTATAAGGAATTAAAAAGTGATATATAAGTACAATTTGATTACATTAGCCTACTGAATTTTTGTTCAAAGAATTTTTTGCTCTGTTGAATAAGATATTGATGGTCCCAATAGATAACTCTGCCTTATGGTTTTAGTAATCTATCACTTAAATCTTAGTCTAGGGTAATTTGATTGGTGAAGAAGGTAAAGAGAATGAGAGATATGGTTGATAGGTGAATAATATTTGAAAGAAATGAAGAAATTTTAAACCTCTTACCCTTTTCATTTTGAAATTAAATTTGATTATCAACAAACACGCTAAATATAGTACCTAAGATCTCAGGGTGACTTGCTAGTCTACTTACATATACGAATTATAAGCTTGTTGTGATCTTCTTAGTGAAAAATCTGGTGAATTATTCCCCAGGACAAAAAATATTAAATTCCCACCAAAACTAATAACTGTAGCTTATATAGCTAACTAGTTTCTATATCCTAAAATAAAAATACTATATCCTAAAATAAAATACTAAAATGAGCAAAAAAGAAGATATGATATGTGAAAGTAATATAATAGTTTTTTTATTCATTCCCACTGAAGAGTTGCAATGAAAACCATTGCAATTAAAAGAATTAAAGTTTTTACAAATCAGATAAATTCTTGCGAAGGAATTCTTGACACTTGACAGCAGCCTGTCTAAGAGGTCCTTTCTTTGACTGAATTGGCAGAGAAATTTGATTCTGTGAGAGTCAAGTTGAGGTGAATTTATAACTGAAGTTGAAGGTTACATCTACAATAGCAGTATCACTATTACTTTTGGAATAATTGAATTTGAATTTCGATTGATCAACTGATCTGTTATTTTCATTGTTTTTGACCATCTGAAATTGGAGAGATCATGGCTTGCCTGTCAGCATCAGCTTCTCCACTGGAGACATGATGGGGAATAGATTAACTCAATGGGTTAAGATGACAAATAGAATAGTGACAGGTTTGTCCATCTCCCTTTTTAATAACACCTCCTGATTTTATGTCATCAGCCAACAATGCGTTCCAGAACTCTCCCAAAAGCCAGAAGGGTCCCTAGGTTTGTTAGGGTGTGTGAATCAGAATATATCTCCAGACCTTTATTTCCTGTTGGTCCACTCTGACTGATAGAGACTTCTACTTGTCTGGCTGCAAATTCAATAGATAAGACCATAACCATAATTCTGAGACATGTTCTCCAAACTCTTCTTGAGCAGTTAGAGCTTATGGCCAAGCTTGTTTGTGAGGGAGAGTTTTTTCGCATATTGGGGTGGAAACTTCATTGAATATGAAGTTTGAATTATAAGGCTTCAAAAAGGAATTTGGAGCAATTATATCCAAATCATTATCTTGATGACCTATAGGTTAAAGGTCTTGAATTGATAGCATTGGTGATATTTGAAATACTTGTTAATAGAAAGTAGGTTAAGGTTGCTTTACCTATAGTTTTAATAGAGCAGTCCCTTAACTGTTCGTATCATTCTCTCCCCAAACTGATCCCACCCAACTGGAATAGACTGGAATCTTGTAAATGTTTCGATGTTATTGGACGCGATATGTGGTTCTGGAGGAACATGGAGATTTGAGACGGAACGAAAGAGTCTAACAGTATATTTCACCTTGGTTTTGAAAATGATCCTCTTGGGCATTAATTCTTCGAGGTACTTATTGCGATCGGCGTTTTTAACTGCCATATAATATTTTGTGACGTTGGAATGAAAGTAAAAAGGATTCAGTGGACATATCTGAAGGACATCAACATGAATAGCTCTGATATTAAGGCAGGTGACAAATTAACCAGATACATTTTTGAAAAATTCCTTATCATTAATCTTTACAACGAGATGCCCTGTAAAGTCCACGCCAGTATGCTCAAAGGGACGCACAAAATTAACTCTATGATGAGGAAGATTAGTCATTTTTGGATATTTAAAGGGTATAATGTTAAATTTTTTGCATACTATACATTCTGACAAAACATTCTTTACAGCCTGCCTGGCCTTGGTAATCCAGAAGCCATGAGCTCTGATGAAATTGATAGTGGTTTTGAACACCCAAGTGTTGACATCTTTGAATGAAAGTCTCTTATATAGTTTAAGTGAGATGAATGATCCCTTGCCAAGAGAATGGATTTTATCACATCAATCATTATATAAGAAGTGTCTGGCCATCTGCCTTTGGATCGGATTAGGCCTTTATCATCTATGAATAAGTTAAGTTGATTGACCAGCAGTGGAATTTCATCCTTTTTAAGATTTTGGAGAAATAATATCTCCTTAGAAAAACAATGCTGCTGCATTATCTTCAACCAATAGAGTTGGGCTTTCTGATCACAATCTTCATCCACCCCTTTACTCCTGCTAATGAATTTGAATATTTTTGAAGTTACTTTATAAAGCCTATGCACACTTGAGTAATCTTTAAATTGTAATAAAGACTGAGTAGCTACCACAGATGTGTGACATTGCAAAGTCTTTTCCTTATGGCCTCAGACAAACATTTAAGTTTACTAATAGGCCATTGAAGATTGATCTAGGAGAATCCAAGAAGGACCCTTAAGCCATAATGGCAATTTTGAAAGAAAAATAGAGTTGTAACAGACCTCTGGTAATCAATCTGCGGGTTTTCAGCAGTATTGATGTAAGCATAAGAAATGGATACTTTGTACTCTTGCCTCAACTTGATTTTTGATTTGATAAATTTCTTTGAGCCTATTGTTAAACAAAATATTTTTATGTTGCTTTCCAGACAGGAGCCATAAAGGACAATTTGAGGCTGCTACAAGCAGACCTTTATGTTTTTTGAACTGGTACATTTTGAAAATTCTGATTAATATTGATTTGATACACTTGAAAAATAAGAACACAGATATCAACTCTAAAGAAGGGCAAAGCCCTAGATTTGAGAGGGGGCCACCTTGGCCTTTGAGAATATTAAATTAGAACCTTGACCTATACTATAAATAACAAAACCATAACAAGATGAAGAAGCATCACAAAATACGAATAAAGAGTTTGAGGGAGAAGGTGAGAAAGCACACCTTTCAATTTCAATATTATGTAATTTATTTAAATCTGAACAAAGAGAAGACCAGGAAACTAAAACATCAGCAGGGACCTTTTCATCCCAATCGAGACCTAATTGCCATAATTTCCTAATTAATAGCCGACCTCTTAAAGTTACGGGTAAAAAGATATTTAAAGGATCAAAAACCTTGGACACAGCTGATAACAACAATCTTTTGGTATTTGCATCAGCATTTACTGAAAATTTTGCTAGTTTTAACTTATCTGTAAGAGGATTAAAAAGATATCCAAGAACCTTATCTTCTGATTCCTGATGTTGAACTATTCTACCCTCTCCTTCCATAATAGCTCTTAATTGATCATTATTAGAGTCCCAACTTCTAAGATGGAAACCACCATCTTCCATTCTTTTGTTGCATTCATAATAAAGTTCTTTTAAATGTTGTAGATCATTGCCACTAATAATTAAATTATCAACAAAAAAATTATTCAACAGAATCTGAGTACATGCATCATCCTCATAAGACTGAGCATGATGCTTAATGATATAATTGAGGATGAAAGGTGAGGATGTGAAACCAAAAACAATGGTTGAGTATCGATAAGCCTTTAACTGACCATTACTTTTCCAAAAAAAGCAAAAGCGATTGCGGTCTTCAATAGATTTTAACTTAATCTGAAGGAAGGCTTGTGTTTTATATTTCCGATAACACAAAGAACTTATTTGATCTAACCGGAATACATGACCTAACAAGGAGGACAGAAGAACTGGTCAGTATAGGCCTGCTCATTTAGAGATGGTAAGAAGTTTAGTTTTAAGAGAACAGTTAAACACAGGCCTGACCTTTGTTGATACTTGTTCATCAGTTTTGATAACAGGTCTGTGAAGGAACCCAAATATAATTTTATACTCAGAGGGAGATACACTGAACTCTTCAATAATACCATCAGCTAATTGTTGCTGAAAGACATCATCATAGGCTTTAACTAAACCTTTTCTTTCCAAATTTTCATGAACTCTATTAAGCACTGCAAGAGCAATGTTATAGTTTGATGGTCAACAAAGGAGTTTAATCTTAACTCCATGGAAGAAATCTATATGATATTTTCCGTCTTTGAACTCTATACCACTTTTGAATTTTTCAATCTTTTTTTCAATTTCATTGTGCTACATATTATATATTTATTTGTATAATAAAGGACTTAATTTAATACATGTTTCTAATCCTTGCTCCTACCTCTGATTACTTAGGATATGGCTTAAAGGATTAAAATAAGAATGTACAGGGTGTAAGACTGCATTAACAAAGTATTGGTTTTACCTGCAATTGATTTTGACTTTTTGAACATGAATGTGATTTTGATTTTGAACAACTGATGGTGGATTTGAACTCTTATTTGATTATTGTATATAAAATTAGTAATATTTCCAAATGGAATAATAGAACCATCTCTTAACTTAAAAGCAGATCCACGCATACATTTAATCAATTCTAGTCGAGGGAAATACTCTATTAAATCAATGCCAATTAAGGCATCCAAATCGAAAAATGAGTTATTAGACTCTTTATAGCCAGAATCAGCCAATTTATAAGATTTATTTTTTAAATTAATTAGAGCCTGATCTACGAACTTAATCTCATAACTTAATTGAAGATCCTCATCAACCAAAAGAAGAAGGGTGAAACAAGACTGGTCATATATAGCATCAGAACAGTCTCTTTCAATACTGCGGGTGGTAATACCTAAATAGGTTTTTATATCGTATTGAGTGTTTTGATGATTCTCTACAGATTATTGAGTTTAATCCAACTTTTAGACCAGGTAGGACCCTGCGAACCAACAGTCGACTAACTAATCGAACTGAAGCTTGAACCTTTAACCTCTACCGAACCTCATTAGTAAATTGATGGCAACAAATATATATTGTTGGTACTTTGGCTAAAGCTGACATACATTTGTGAGAGTGGGACATTTCCTTTGCTTACAAAGAGCTTTAATATGACTTCTTTTTACAAACTTGGCAACTAAAAGAAAGTTGCTCCTCAAGTCCAGGAAACTGATCTGCAGTATGTTTAGTACTTTGAACAATTGCTGCATAGATTTATTTCAATACATCTTTTAATTCTTAAATCATAGGTTTTGATAAACATTGCAATTGGTCATCAACAATCTGACCTTTGGGATGACAAACTTACATGATTTTGAATAACCTTTGATTTTGGAAGTGGAAGAATCAATACTATGAGAAGCTTCATTTCCACTAACTTCATTAGTATGAATTTTGAAATTCTGCAAAGCAGAATTGGAATCAGGCCTATTATTAGATTTTAAGGACTCATTCGTCCTTTGATTTCATTATTTTTTAAATTTAAAATTAGGCTCTATCTGAAGTATTTACATTTTTAAAATTTTGAATAAGTATTATGGGAGGGTTGATTGAAATTTTGACCTTTATTATGATTCGTTTTAACAATATTTTTGATATTCATTATAGCTTATCAAATATTTTGATTTAAATCAGGGTATTGGTATTCAACTTGGAGTAATTTCTTTGACTACCACATTAGGTAATTTTGATAAAACTATGTGGCTAAGTACTACTAATCCAGTAGCCTCCTCAAGATATTTGAGGTTATAACTCTCAAGTTCATATATTAATGTTCTGATATCATTTAAGTAAACCCTAGTCGCATTATATGTTGGGTCAAATACTGGTTTTAAAGATATAATCCTTTTAATAATTTCATCAATGAGAAAATTTTCATCTAAAAACTCTTTATCTAGAAGTTCAAGAGCTTTATTATAATTATTATCACTAATAGAAAGATTCTGAATTAGGGAGTACGCATATCCCTTTAATTTATTTTTTAAGCAATGAAGTTTAATGGATTCACTCCATTTTTTTTGTAAAATCTATGGAACTCTTAAATAACGATCTGAAGGTTTTATAAGCAAACTTATCAGTTTCATTGCCCTCAAAGAAACCACAATCTATAGCTCTAAGAACAGATTCACTTAGATGAGAGCAAGTATTTTTTTGAGGGGTTGAATTTTGATCCCCTTTAAATTTTAATTCACTTAATTTTGATTTAATCGAGCATTGGTACTGAATCTGACTACACAACTCCTTATATGAAGCTCAGGAATGAGGGAGTCAACTTCATTATCGTTGTACAATTTTATTATACTTGTATCCTTTTGTTTAATATCTTTTAAACAACGACTCTACTTCTCTACATAGAATTATTTATCATGAAAACTGTGCTATTCATTTATCTTTATTATTTATCTATAGCTACTCTCTATTTTGATCCAAGATAAATATGTTACTTGTGGCCTTGAGGGATGAAATGCTTGAACTTATAGGCTAGATTTTTATTAACATCAAGAAGGGCTTGTAAATCTCTGGTCAGACATTTTCGCTGAATTTGGCTAGAGTGACCAGGACAAATGAAACCTTGAAGAAAGATGAAATAATGAAAGATAGCCTATCACCAGTCCAAATTATTTGATTTGAATTTTGAAAGGGTCTATTATGATCCAAAATAAAAACAAAATTTGAAGTTGAAAGTGATCTCTATAATGCCTAACTTTGAAATTGAATTTTGAGGAAATATGAGAATATGGCCTAGCCACCCAGGACAATTATTTATTGAATTTTGAAGGGTTTAGAAGACCATACACACATCACAAAAAAGAAACATATTTTGAGGTTTGAAAGATCCTAGGCCCTAGGTTTGAGCTTGAATTTTTTTAGGAAATCACTTAATGTATGGTAGGCAATGAATGCATTGCTTATTCTATTATTCCTATCTATATTATGTATATTAAAATACACTAGACTTAGACTAAACTTAGGACAAAAACGCCAATAGCTAGTCTCGATAGGCCTCACGTGCTTCTACCGTCTACATATTTTCTTTATATTAAAATAAACCTAAATTTTAAATGATTTGACCTAATAATTGCACAAAATATCGAAACTGCTATATCAGCTCGAGAGCCTAGATTATACTTTTGCCAATTGATAGGCACGAGTTTATCAAGAACTTTGCAACAAATCCGTTCGTAGACCAATATAGATTACCAATTTGACGAAAATTTATTAAAGCAGATTTAAATAAATTACAAAAAAAATTCTTGAAAATATAAGGAATTAAAAGTGAATATATAGTACAATTTGTGATCTACATTAGCCTTACCTGAATTTGTTGTTTTCAAAGAAATTTTTGCTCTTTGAATAAGATCTTGATAGTCCATAGATGACTCTGCCTTATGGTTTTAGTAATCTATCACTTAAAATCTTAGTTAGGGTAAATTTGATTGGTGAGAAGGTAAAGAGAATAGAGATAGGTTGATAGTGAAAATATTTGAAAAGAAATGAAGAAATTTACCTCTTACCCTTTTACATTTTGATAATTAAATTTGATTACACAAACACGACTAAATAGTACCGCTTTTGAATTAGAAGTAAAGCTTGTTGTGATTTCTTAGTGAAAATTCTGGTGAATTATATCCCCAGGGACAAAAATATAAATTCCACCAAAACTAATACTGTAGCTATATAGCTAATAGTTTCTATATCCTAAAAAAAATATATTCAAAATAATACTAAAATGAGCAAAATAGAAGATATATATGTGAAAGTATATAATAGTTTTTATATGTTCGCTTTATTGACTAAGTTGTTATTGATAGCTGTTTATTCGTCTGGTTGTTGTGTGTTAAGTACGTTATGTTCATAGTTTAGCTTTACTGAGGGTAAAACTTTACTTTGTTTGTCTTTACCCATTAGGTATTATGCTGGTTAGGTAAGGTTATGCTAAATTTTTTGTTAAATATTACTATGTTAATGTAAAATTAACATTGTCATGTTGGTGATATGTTTGATAAAGTGTGAATGGTTTATGTTTTTGTGAGTCTTGTTAGCTACTTTTACTGTTGATAAGTTTGGACCTTTGTTAATGTTAGCAGTTTATTCTTGCTTAGGATGTGTCAGATTTGTCGTTGTATATTATAATTCCTTAGTTCTAGCAATGCTATGTTGGCTTTATTAATGTGAAAACTTTGTTACGTTAGCATACTTTCGCTGGTCTGTATGATAATTACACAAAGTTATGGTAAATCTTTGTTAAATATTACCATGTTAATGTAAAATTATCATTGTTATGTTAGAGACATACATAAAGTGAGGGGTGGTCAGATTTGTAGCTAAATCTTGATATCAGCTAAATCTGGCAACCTGACGATACATATATATTTTTTTAAATACTCACGTAGGTTCATGGGTGTTTTTTAGGGTGTCGTTTTGTCACCCCCGTTTCTCACGTACCTTCCTGGGTTGATTTTTATGTATGGGATTCACCCCAATGGGTATCCCCAAGGGGGTGGAGCCCCCTCCTTTTTTTTCAGATACGTTAGTTAGTTATTTTTAAGTTTGTGTATGTGTATATCATTACCATTTTATTTTGTTCATGTTCTTTCATGGGCTTTTTTTAATGGCAACAACCTTGTTGTTTTTTCGTTGCTTTCCGCCATTTTGTTTTATAAAGCGTCTTGTTAATCAACGTCATAATTTTCAACTTCGTCTTCCGCATCGTCGCGTTTTTTCCGCAATTTCGAGTCGTAGGTTGGAATCATCGCATAGTTCGGTCGCAGACCGAACGCCCCCGTTTGGGCAATCTTCCGCAATCGTCTGGTTGGCAGGCCCGCAGTCGTCGCGGTCGCTGTTGTTTCCGCAGAGACCGCGTCATTTGTCGCCGAATCGCCTCGCAAAGCGCTGAAGGTTTTGAGACACGTTATTACACGCGCAAAGAACGACGTTCAGAATAGATTATATTATACGCTATGTTTGTATTTTTCATATCTTTACAAATGAAAATATTATTTTTTAAATTGAGGCAACGAGAAGTTCAAGACGTGTATTTATTTTTACGAAAACACTTCATTTTTTTTTTTTAAACTTTTGCCAAATATTTTATTGATTCTCTGAGAACCATAGTATATTTAAATTCATCTTTCACTATATATATATTATATATAGTATAATATATATATATATATATATAATATATATTATATATATATTATTATATATATAATATATTTATATATATATATAATCATATATATATATATTATATATAATAACACAGAAATTCCTCCTCGATATTCTTATCTTTTATAAATGAAGTAACTAAAAGTCTAAAAAACAATTTCATTTGCAAACCGATTAATTTTAAAACATGGTATTATAATTTTAAGCAAAATAACTACGTTACACGAGTCACTTCAAATTTAGGCTACATACTCCAAGTATAAATGCAACTTCAATAAACTATAAGGTGAGCAATAAATAAATTCAAATAGCATAGGCTAATAGGAATAATTAAAATAGACGTCCTCTATAATTACTTTGAAAGTTATAAGAAATTATTCTTGGCAGAATAATTTCTAATGTGCAATTAGAACAGTTAGTGAACTGCTCATTCCTAAAATGAGGATTAGTCTATCTTATATATATAAAATATGTTAAAGAATCAAATAATTACTCACCTAAGTTTTATAATATAAATTTAAACAGACAAGTTGCTTTTTCAAAGTAATTTATTACTTGAGGTAAGCCTTTGAATTGAAGGCTAATTATAGTAAATATGAATACGTAGTTATAAGTATATTCTTAGCTTATGGCCTAAACAATCTTCCGGACAAAGAGCTTGTCCCAAACTAAAATCAGGTTTAGTGAGATAGAGAAGTTGAGTATAAGGTTAAAATAGAACAAAAAGAAAAGTACACCTGACCTAATTTATGTTGGGCACTGTTTACTCTTTTAATAAAAAGGAGATAGTTCAGAACCCAAGACTAAAAATATTATTTAAGTTTAAAGGTAAATGAATACTTTACCGTTATAGCTCACGGCTACATTTTTAAAAACCTAGTTATATCAGCAATCTGCTCTGCGCGACTCTTAATTTTCAAGTGCCTCGTTTTTAAGTTTCAAAACAAACTTTTTGTGTTGCCTGACAAAATATATTTTTCAAGAAAGTCTCCAAAACAGTGAGATACAAGAATACTCTAAAATCTTGTAAGCATTTTAAAAAAGACCCAAGTTCAATTTAAAATAGTTAATAACAACATAGTAAGGTTTAATACAGGAATAAAATATTTCTAATAATATATATATATATATATATATATATATATAATATATATATATACCACAAGATAAATATCTATAATATAATAACATAATATATATAATATATATATATATATATATATATATATATATATAATATATATATATATATATATATATATATATATATATATGCACAAGTCTAAATTAGGAGGCGTTTTTCACATATTTAAAATTTAACTTCAATTTTTAGGGGGCTCGAGCCGACCCGTCCACCGGCAGGCCAATAGACCCCGACTCTTGATAACTTCGTGGTCTACACTATGGTATTTCTTTAGTTTTAAATAATAAAGTAAATTGATATTTCAAATTTGATATATCGATAGTAATATATCTCATAAACGATATATTAAAAAATTTTATATTGTCCAAATGGCCGACACTTTTTTTTAAAAAATGTCCGTATTGTCGACAGCATTTTGGTGGACAACTTTTTTTCACAAATTTAGACAATATGACCTGTCGACAATTTGGGCCTAGCTTCATATTCTTTATGTTGGAGAATCATCTCGGAAATAATTCATACTGCTCAGACCATCAATCATCACTAGTGGAAAATCGAATGAGAATATATCAATTGTTCGGCCGTACTATTGTATATAGTTCTTCACAACCACTGGAAAAGACGAGGAAAAGAAGCTAATCATAAACCTATTAAGTATTAACCCACCTGGGTTTTAGGAGAAGAATCTCACATGAAGAGGAAGGAGAAAGAATTAAAAGATAAGGAAAGTTTATTACCATTACCATTTGACTAACTTTCTTTCTTCCTTACTAACCATACAACAAAGCATAAACTTTCTTTCTTCCTTACTACCCATACAACAAAGCATAATCTCTAACCCCCACTTATATCTCTGTCCACTCTTTTCTCCCACATGCAGCAGGTAAATCTCGGCATGATAATAGATAAGAATTAGTATAAGTCGAGAAATAAGAATAGATAATATACATAGAAATCCTTCCGGAGGATATACTGAAATAGGAGAATTGATGGCATTTTGAGAGTTAAAGGAGAACGGAAGCATATAATTTATTCTTGAAGTAAATTGAAGACGAAATAGTTAAGTAATAACCCTGTCTTTGGTTAATACGACTAAAATCATGGAACATCATGACCAGTTATTAAAATAACTTTGTATATAATGTAAATAGGAATATCAACATTTTGTACTTTTTCATTCATTAAAAATTAAAAATCAAGAGTCTATTAAGACCCTGAGAATAGGGACTAAATGGTAATTAAACCTTAATATAAACTAAAGGAAAATTAGAGAAGTAATTAATAATAATAATAATAATAATAATAATAAAATAATAATAATAAATAATAATAAATAATAATAATACCCTAAATAATAATATAATAACAAATAATAATAATAGATAATAATAATAATAATAATAATAATAATAAAATAATAATAATAATAATAATGTGTGGAGAGTTTTAAAACAGGGTTGGCACGAAAAAAATCAAATGATTTAAGTCTAACTGATTTTTTACGGGATTTTTTTTTTTTTTTTTTGTTTATAAAAAAAAGTCATGATTTTGTTTATTTATTTTTATTTTTTGATTTTATAGGCAAACTTTATTTTCTGAATTAATAATTAATCCGGTAATAGTCCGTTTTGAGTGTAATGTATCAACATCGATATTTTTAGAAAAAAGATAATCATTTTATTAAATATACCTTCTAGGAAAGTTATGGCATTTCGTATTTGAATTATACAGAATGTGTTTGAATGCATGCAATTGATATTAAAAAACTAAAAACAAAAAACAAAACAAAAGTAATTTATGCACACATTTACACATAAATATAAAAATATTATTTCACTATATTCTATTATATATATATATAATATATAATATATATATATATAATATTAAATAATAATATATATATATATATATAAATTACTATATATAATATATATTAAAAATATATAATATATATATATAACAAATAAATATAAATAAAATATATTTCATATATATATATATATATAATTATTTTTATATAAAAAATATTAGCTAAATTAATATAAAATAATAGAGTATATATATATATATATATATAAATATATATGTGAAATAATATACAATTATACATGAGAAATATATTTAAATATAAATATTATATATATATATATATATAAAATATATATATACTATATAAATATAGTATAAATATAATATAAGTATATTATAAAAAATAATATACTATATATATATATATATAGATATATAATGTATAATTATAATAAATATATATATCATACTATATATAAATATAGTATAAATATATAATATTATATATTATATAATATAATATATATATATATAATATATATATATTATATATATATACAGTTATTGTTCAATCACTCATTTAATTTCAGTTTCAGGTATTTTTCTTTAATATTTTGTTTTTAGGTTAGAGAATTAGGTATTGCTTAAGCTAAAGCTAAGTGAGGATTATGAAATATAGGTAGGTTAAGTTAGGTTTAAAGAAGGTTAGGTTAAATAAGAAGAATTTAAACCTAACATAAAACCTTAACCTAGAAAACCAACCTTAAACCAACCTTAATAACCTAACTTAACTTACCTAACCTAACCTAAAACATAACCTAACCTAACCTAAAACAAAAATATAAAGAAGAAAAATACCTGAAACTGAATTAAAAGTGATCTATATAAACTATATTATTATATATAATAATATAAAATTATATATAATTAATATATATATATTATATATATATATATATATAAAATAAAATATAATAATTATATATAAATATATAACTATAAATATATATAATATATATATTATAATATAAGATAAATAAAAATAATTAATATATTATTCATTATAATATATAGTATAATAATATATAATATATAATATAATATATAATATATAATAATAAATACAAAATTATATATATAAATATATAATATATATTATATTATAATATATATATATATAAATATAATAATATATATATAAATACTAAATATTATAATATGCAAAATGATAGCACAACTTCAAATTTTTTGAATTTTATTTTAATTTTACATAATTTTTTTAAATATCACATAATTAAGTTAATAATAATAACGTATATATAAAAAATATTTCAGTTTTTGAAAAAAATTATTTCATGTAAAATTTAACCGAAGCCAAATGTCACTCTTAAATTGACTTTCGAAACAAAACTAATGTTGGAATAATGAAGGTATCAACGATATTCCGATAACTTAACGATTATCGGAAAAAAACAATTCGATATCTGATACATTACTTTCAAAACGGAAACTATACACATAATAATTTACTAGTGAAAGTACAATAAAAAAGAACGGTTAGTATAATCCTGCTGTTCAACGTTAGGTATACGCAGTCTCGCTACTTGTGTTCGCAATAAAACCTCTGTGAAAATAACTAATTATCTGTAATTCGAAATATTCAAATAAAATTCACCCCTTATTACTGCGTTACCTAAAATAAAAAACAACACCAAAATACTCCACTCCCGAATATGGGACTCCCTCACAGGGCAAAAACGAATGCGAGTGCGCGCGAAAATGCAAACCCAAACAACACTAGGAACACAAAAAGAGAACACGGCACCACAAAAGCATACGAATGCGCCCACATGCAAACACATGGTTGCAACGCAACCCACCCAACAAAACTGTGCAATATTAATTAAAAACCCAATTATAAAATGTTGGCGATATGGCCGATCCATGGATAGCGTATCGTGGAACTGCCAAAGCTGCTTAAAGAAACCAAAAGAGAATACCATCTCTGTGTTGGACTTCACAGAGTTGAAGATTATGGTAGCCTCATCTGTTGAACGAATGGAAAAAATGCAGAACACCATAGACGAACAACAACAAACTTCTTCAGCAGCAACAAACCCAAATAAATGAATTAATGAGGGAAATGAAAAGAAGGGAAAATTCACTAGAAGACCAGAAGCATATAAGGGAACTTGTAAAGGAAGAACTTTTAGAAATTGAAGACAAGCGGAGAAGGAAAAAATAACTTTAGTAAATTTATTAATTCTAGAAGAAGTTGAATATGAGCCAGACAAACTTAAGAGGAGGCTGAAACAAAAGGGAAACAAAACCTGTAGCTTCTGAAATCTTTAAAAGAAGACTGGGAAAGTAACAGAGTTCGAGATTAAGTAAGGGTAAAAAGGGCTGGGAACCAGTAACTCCAGACCAACGACCCCAATACTTATAGAAATGACAAAAACTGTCACTGACCAAAAATGGGATGTCCTTAAAAAGAGCAAAAAAATATACAGATATAGTACACGCTTTCAAGAATTATATATTTAAACCCGGACAAACTAAAAAAGAAAGAGAGAAGCAATATTGAAGGAAGGAGTATGAAATACATTGAAATGAAAACCAAAATGAGAGAACAAGGGAACTAAATCGTAAACAGGGAAAACTATTGACAAGAATGCGAAATTCTTTAATATAAGGAAAGGGCAAAAAATAGGATACCGGCACAACACAGATATTGGAATGTACAACAGCACGCTAAAACGTTAAATCCATTGATTCATTATATACAAGGAATTAACAAAAACAAAAATTGAAACTAATAACTTGAGTTGATTAATTAATTAACAGAAAATGATTATCAAGTACTTTTTAGTAGAAACAATCTCACAGAGGACAGATACTACTTAGAGAATGACCTTGACAAAATTAATTTAGTAATAGAAAGGAAAAGAGGATAAAAAGGGGGAGGGTTAATGGTAATAGATAAGAGAAACATAAGCAAATATAGATATAAACAAATATACTTAGATGGAAAACAAAATGATATCCTTTACTTCAAGGTTATAGTGCATGGATACAGAAATATATATTTGTTAGTATATTTTGCAACAGGAAGCAAACAAGGCCTTTGATATTTGGAGGAGGAAAAAGAGTGCCCGAAAAGAACTGTAACATAATGAGAGTAAAAATAAATTTCATGTTCCAATCGGGTGAATTTCAATGGCGGCACTTTACATGGTGTGAAGACAAACAACTTTATTAAAACGGGGGAAATGGTTATCGAGTGGCATAAGATAAGTTTGAGTTGAAAACTCAATAAATATACAACTGAAGAGTGGATGGGCCTCTACACATGGCAGAAAGAGTGACCATGAGAAGTGTCATAGATTTTGCTCAAACTTTGTAAAAAAACGATTATATGAATAAACATTTCCTATAGCAAATAGGGTACTAGCGTACATAAGGTATTGATCTAATCAGCACCAATAATCTAATACAAAAAAATAATCTAAGAACAAAGTTAAGAAGGCCTAACTAATTCATAAAAATTATTATTCCTGCAATATCATAATATTTATAGTACAGAACCAGAGTCTGATGACAAAATATGTACAACACCCAATAAAAAATAAAATGCAAATGAAGGTAAATGAACTTGGAAGAGATGAACAAAATCATTAAAACAGGCAGCCGATCCATAAACCTTATTAAAAAAACATATAGAAAGAAAGAGGAAAAAAAACGGAAAAAAGATAGAAAAGAACCTTGAGAAACACCAGAATAAAAAGGAAAGGCGATAAAAAAAAAGAAGAGAAATTAATAGGAAAAGAAGAAATGAGGCAGAAAGAGTCATGCCAAAAATATGCTCTGGGAGCAGTATAAAGAACAAAAACAAAAGTGCACAAACTTATAACACAAGAAAAAACAACATATGAGAGAAAGTAAAATATAAAAGATGAAATAAATTCTGAATAAAAAAAACAAATTATGAGAGAATATTAAAGAACTTAAGCGAGTAGATAGAACCTATGAAGGACGACTAAACATTCATTATGGAAAATTGCAAGATAAAACTCAAATACCAAAGGAGGAAATAGGAAAAGAAATAATTAATTGGATTTTGGGAAACCATATACTGCAAACATGAAAACCGAATTACTGAAGAATGGGACGATAACTCGAAAGAGGAATATAAAAGACTTAACGAACAAAGATACCAACAGATACAAAGTGGAGTACACCAATTTCCGGTACAATTGAGAGAACATATGGATGGACATGGCAATAAGAGTATTAAATTCCATAATACCCATGAATAAACAAGTCATAACCACCGATAAAGTCAGAAAATGCTTACAAAAGCTCAAAGGGAAGAAGGCACCAGAGCCAGATGGTCCAACGCCAGAACTATATAAGATATTAATCAGAAGTGAACAATGTATATAACAGCGTTCCACAAATGTTACAACAAAGAAACTAACAAAAGGAACATATTAAAACCGACATCATGGAAATCATCTATTTATCAAGATATGATCAGAAAAAAAAGGAATCCAAACTGTAAAAGCTTTAAGGTCCTTACTTCGGCAATTAACTTGATACTCCTACAAACAATTCATGTCATTAATTAAAAAATGAAGATGTAGAAACACATTAAAAATATTGTGATGAAATAAAGGAAAATCAATCAGAGGTTTACAGAAAGGTTGACAAGAATTTGAGGATAATCTTTTCTTTTTGCAATTACTGCGTGGAAGGAAATCATACAGAGGACACCTACCATTAAATTGTAAGTCTCTATAGATTTCAAAAAAAGGCTTTTTGGACTCAGTTAATTAAAGGAATTCACTAGATAAGAAAAGTTCTAAAAGAGACAAGGTTCACCATGAAATTTAATAAAGCGCCATTGCACAAAGTATATAACAGACGACAAACCTACATATAAGTTGGGAAAATAGGAAATGGAGAAAAAATGATAGAGATAGAAGTTACTAGGAAATAAAGCAAGGGATGTACAGGATCTCATTACATTATTCAAAACTTGTTACTTAACAAAATAATTAAGGAATATGGAGAAAGTGGAAAAAGGGATTCAAACACATGGTTCCATAAAAATAAACAGTCTAAAATATATCTTTGCTGATTGATGGCCTAAGATCTTTAGGCAGAAATGTAAACGATGCAGCATAGACATAATCATTAGGTACATTACTTACAGATAAGTTGGAGAGAATGTTGAAATAACTAGACCATAAAACAACAGAGCCAGAATAAGCAATGTAACTGATTTTTAACATGGAACCACCACAACGGAAGATTGAAGAGTAAATCAAAGTGGATGGAGAAAAATTAAAAAATACTAGGGCCCTTATATATCAACCTACAATTTGAAAAAAAACCAATGCTTTCAAAACTCGAAGAAGGACTGCATCTCATAAATAAGGCCCACAACGCTTGAGCTATAGCCAAAAAAAGGTTTCAGATCACTTTGGAGAAGGCTGCCAACAAACTGCTTTATAGGGAAAACGTACATGGAAAAAATTGTTGGCATCCCATGCCTATTTTATTATGAGATTCAATGTAATGTGCTTCACAAAACAAGAATTAGATAAGTTTCAAAAAAACAAAATTGAAAACAAACAAAATATACAAGGAGATACTTAGGAGGGAAACTAAAGAGAATACAACCCCCACTGCAAGATTCTGAGGGGAGCAGATTGGAGCATAATCATATACAATGCAGGGAACCAAGCAATAATAACTAACAAGTTAAAACATTTGAAATCAATATCAGAAGGAAAAAAGAAGTTCTTAAAACAAACTACTTTAGAATAAATGAAAGCAGAAGGGAAAAAAAAACTCGGACCCGCTGCCGAAAAGAGAACAGCACTATGGAATTACATGAGACAAAAAGTATATATGATAAAAGCACAATAAAAGTAGCAAAAAAAAAAAATTAGAAAGGAAAACACCTTGACAAGAAAGAGATTTGCCTGAAAAAGTAAAGTTAGGACCTACACATAATAGGAAGAAGAAAATAGGAAGACAAAGAAAGTCTACAAACTGTGTAATAGTTTAATACTCATTGATTGAAGAAAGCTCAGATTACGACAACTCCTTCTACTCAAGTGATACTTTTCAGGGCCAGCATCCAATACTTTTGAACCGTGAAAGATGGAGAAACAGGTTCTCAAATGGCGAAATAAACTATGACATATGTGGAGTTGAAGAAGACCTGATACACTTCATTTGTTATCTGCCCAGAATATGATAGCATCATAATAGACACTTAAACATCATTGTAACTTCAAAAGACCACATAGCAGACACGCACCTAAATCGAGAGCTTGGCTGGGAGAATAGGACCTCATAATGATCTCCGACAAACATAGCGCAGGAAGTATAATACAGTCTTTAGGGAAGATGTGGGGGAAGAAGAAGGAAAAAGGACTCATCTTCAACAAAAAATGACTCAACACATGGGCTAACTGCTAATAATGTGGAAAAAAACTGACTCTCATGGTTTAATATGTCAGCTACAAAAAATTCCATAGAAAATAAAATATGAAAGATAATAAAAATAATAAATAATAAATAAGATAATGAAATAATAATAAAAAATGAACATACTAAACCCTCTCACCAAACAATAATAATAAAATAAAAAATAATAATGATCAAATAAACTAAAAAATAAATGAAAACCCGACCAACAATAAAAGATGATAAAGATCTATTTCCTTACGGCATTCATTGGTGATGCTAAGCCAATATATTACATAATAATAATAATTAATAAACTATTAAAGTAATTATTATAAAAATAAGGTAGTAATAATAAAATAAATAATAATAAATTAATATAATAAATATTATTCATAGCTATTACTATAAGAATTACTTATCAAAGAGCCACTTTAGGTAATATTGAGAAAGGCTAGCTATTATTTATAAGGCAAATAAAATATTAAGTGCAACAGTGCAGTGCCAGTTGAAATATCCATATGAAAAATATTATAGCTCTTGGCTAATTTTAGATATATCTACAATTGTAGTACGAATTTCTACATCTATTTTGATTTTTCAAATATAAGGATATTATATTAAAGGTCCTCTGATACCTCAAATAAATGATATGACTGTGAATTAGGAAATAACCATTATTATTCATTATTTTTAAATATAATATTTTTATAATTTTAAGTAATAATTCAGTCTTATAAGGAAGATGCATGTACTCAGATTCTATTACATTAATTTTGAGTTGTATTATCTTAAATATAATTATAAATTAGCAATTTAAGAGAAATAAATAAATATAATTTATTTATTGACAGATAAAATAAAACTTTTCTATTTAGCGAATTAAGATTTTTAGTCACATAGGGCCAGTTTACAAACCAATTATTTTAATAAAGTTTTATTATTATTTATAAAATGAGACCAACAAGTTTATTATTGATTCTATATTTATTTTAAATTTATTATTTTTTTCATTAACACTATTTGCTTTTCTGTTTATTTTTCTCGTGAAAATTTAATTCAACTTCATAAAATATTATTTTATTATCAATATTATAAAAGGTAAAACAGCAAATTAAGTATTTTTTGCTTCCGATTCTTTGCTTAGGTCAAATATTTATAATTAAAATTTTATTTTATTAATTCTTGTCTTAAATTTCATTTTATTGTTATTTTATTTCGATTATTTACATATTTCTTTTATTTTCATTTATTTAAGTCCCTGACTAATTTATATAAAATTAAATATGCAAACCTTTAAAATTAATTGAATATTGAATATGTAAAAATTCATGAAAATGGAGATATTTTTCCTGCTTCCTTCTTTTCTTTGTTATTTAGCAAGTTTTTGTTTTCAATATTCATATTATTTTAAAGAAAAAAAACTATGTCCCAAGATTTTTTATAATTATTATTATTATTTATATCTACTACATTCTTTTTAATGATTTAAAGATACAAAGCATTTTTTTTTACATTCAAAAAATTAATTGTTAACGTGGAATTGCGATGTAAGGCATCTTCACTCACGCCACTATAAATAAATAAAATAAGAAAAACAGATAAATTAGTGATAAAGAATTTATATATCCTCAATACAATAATAGTAGTAAATTATAATCAAAATGTCAGTTCGCAAAATCATCTCTATATAATAACACGCACAAATACACATAAACATCACCTTACGAGGTTGCTCAAGAATACCTACAGACCCCTATACTACTTATATTTAAAAACTCCAATCTAAACCCTAAATAAACGTAATAACACACAAAATATATTTACTTAAAACTTGAGGCAACCTAAATTCACTATATTTCCGACAATCAGTCATATTCTGAAAAAAACTTAATTCTAAGACTTACCAAACCACAAATTTCAATAAAGATCCAGAACAAACGTTACAAAAGTTAAGCCCTATAAAGCCCTTTTTTAAAAAAATTCTTAGTGGCAGCCTCTCTAGGAATATCATGCCAGCAAGCTTGCACTAAAGAATTTCCTTAAAAACTTAAACTTAACTTAACTTTCTTTTCTGACTTTAGAAATTTTTTGAACTTTAGAAGAAATTTTTTTTCAGAAAATATGACAAACTTATTCAAAATACATTACCTAACTTGTTATATTAATTAGTAAATAAATTTAATGGTAACCTTGTGTTACTATTTATTAAAAAAATAATAATTAAAAATAAAGCAGATTCGGATCGAACACCGATGTTGGACACTCTCAATAATACAAAAAAAAAAAAAATAGATTTGATTCCCCAACTACCTGTTTTAAAAATAATGTGGGTAAAGTAAAATTAAAGGCCAGAAGCCCAGAAACCTTAGGGAGGGTTTCTCCAGACGGACAACAAACAGGCCGCTAGAAAAAAGCGCGCTAATCCTTTTAATCTCAATTAATTATTGAATAAGCTTTGATATAATCTTTATATTAATTTAAATCGAAAATTCAGCATAATATATGTATATTCTGACAGATTAAATAAAAAACACTTAAACTCTGAACACTCTTATTAAACTTGAGTTTAACAAATGATTTATTTTATAAAGTTTTATTTTCTTATTTAAATGACAACGAATAAGTAGTTTACATATTTATTTATTTTTATGCTTGCTTCTTTTATCTTTACTTTTATATTTTCGTTTTAAATATTTACTAAGTATTCACAAAAATATATATTAAATATATCATATTATATTATTAGGAAAACTGCTGAATATTTTCATATTTTTTGAGTACCTTATTTACTTATTAATAATTTTTTTTTATTTCAAATTTATTTTATGGTAAATATATATATATAGACTATATCATGATTATTACTTAATATATATTATTATCCTATATGTTGAGGTAAAAAATACAAATTTATTACTATTTATTATATCAAAATTATAAATAATAATATATTTCAATAATTCTCATATAAAAAAAAAAAAAAATATATTTAATAAATTGTATCATAAATAAAAGCTATCTGTTATGTCATACAAAATATATATAATTTTACTCTTATAATTCACTTATTATTTATATGCTCTTATTTTTTGTTTAAAATATGTATAATATTTTATATACTATATAATCGATTTACTTTTATAATATTAAAATCATTTACTTTTATTTTTAACTCTTTATATTAATTTTATGATTTATAAAATACAAAGAATTTTTTATTACTCTAAAAAATATTTGTTAAGTGCGGCCTGAATTAGTTAACAATTTATATATCCCTATATAAATAAATAAATAAAATAGGGACTCTCGTGTAGGTGAGTTCACTTGCCTTGATGACTGGTTATAAGCCTGAAAGAGCAAATTTTTTTATCTCCCGAGAGGGACAGGATAAATGTCCTTCGTTAGGCTAAAGATACCAGTCTCAAAAACAAAACAAAATTGATGCGCAAACAGCACAAAGAAAGTCAACAAGTTAGCATTGAATACCTATTATATAAACTTCACTGTCTTATGTATATTAGAAAGAAAGGTAGGTGGCCAGCAGACAGAGCCCATAAAAAGGAAAACCTAATATGCCGACGCAAGCGCAATAAATAAAATACGTACAAAAATACTTATCCATAGTAACTGTATCCTACATCACTTTATACTTTAAAAATTCTTATTTGATAATGCTACATCAACACTTAAAATATGCAAAACAGAACTTGCTGCTTATAAGGCTTGTTATAATCCAATCATCAATCCTCCTCTCCTGATAAAAAAAAAATTACCACACGTTTCTATACCGATACTTTTTGGCCTGATGAGACATTCACTAGGCCCCATAGTATGTCATTTATAAGCCAGGTTTAACAAAGGCATAAAACAAATAACTATCTAGAAGACAGAAGCAATTTTCATGTTATTTTCTTTTAAGTTTTATAGATATGACGCCCTAATATACTTTGGCCTAAGTAATATTAGGAAAAGTTATTCCATGATATTGTTGGAGAATTTCATTTAGAATGTCAAGGACTTAGCAATTTAATTGCCTCCAACAGGATTTGGTAAAACTTTTTCAGTTTTCTTTTCTGTGATAATTCGTTATTTGAATCATCCAAAAGAATATGGTGATGGTTTACAGTTTATTTGGATCACACTATTTTCCTTCCATATGCAAGAAAAAAAGAAAACAGAGATTATTATCAGATCTTTACACTGATGGATTCAAAATGGATTCTCAAACATGCTGTGCTTATTAAAATGAAATATGATTAATGATATGCATAAGTACTCTCTCCCTGAGTTATTTATTATTTTTTTAAATGTTACAATTTCTTATTATCAATTGTTATTAGTATTTCGTTAAACATTTTATAAGATTGTGATTGAAAATAAAGTTAATCAAACGTAGCAACGGATTCTATTTTCATCTAGTGATGCTTTGAAGGGAAAAATACCAGTTTCAAATTTCTTTGCGTAAAAAAAAACACTGCTCATCTAGTGTAGTTATTAGGAATGTGTATGCATCTAGTTATCTGGATTCCAAGCCATGTAGGTATAGAAGAGCATGACTTGATAGATGAAGCTGCAAAAGAGGCAGGTTTTGATTGGAAGGAAGATTAACATTGGATATTCTGTGTACTGGATTTAGCATTATATGGTATACAAAAATCATGATTACAAAAAGTCAAAGCCAGTGATTCAAAGATTGGTTTCATATACTTTACAACATTTGGAAGGAAGAATCAAGATAGTTTTATTTCAGGAGTATGCCACTGATTTAAAATCAAATTGATATTAAATCAGTTGCATTAAATCAATTGGTTTTTTTTATGAAAAACAATTTGGAATGATTTATGATTTTTTTAAGATTTTGATTTTTTAGGCAAAATTATTTTTTTTTCTAAATTAATTAAATATAATTCATAGTTATTAAAAAAAAAGTCCTGAAATCAATTTCTGCAGTAATATATTCACTTTATTAAAGAGATAGTTTTTTAGATAATATATATAAAATAATATAATAAATTATATAAATAATAAAAAATATAAATAATATATAAATAAATAAAATATAATAAATATAATAAAAATAAAAAAAAATATATATATATTATAAATTATATAATAAAGTTATAAAAAATTAAAAAAAATATATATATACTTGTACTAGATATAAATATATATATATAATATATATATAATATAATAATAATAATATATAAATAAATATAATAAAAAATAATATTTCATCAAGATTATAATTTACCTATATATAATATGCTATATATATGGATAAATAAATTAAATATATAAATAATTATAAATATATAAAAATATAGAATATATATATATATTATATATATAAAATATCCATAAACCATATACTAAATAAAATAACCCAATACCATAATAATCCCTACCATACCCTACTAGTGTGTCTCCACTTTCCTTACTGACACCTTATTTATGACAAACAAAGTTCGAAGAACATTTGCAACATCAGCAATAAGATTTTCATGAAAAGATTATTTACCAGACTCCCAAAACATGATGAATTCGTCCACTAAATATATTTTCCAAATTATATGAAAAATTAAAAAAATTTCACATCCTATATACAAATATGGCCCTAAAGAAATAAAATTCACGAGGAATTTTTTTTTTTTTTTTTTTTTTTTTTTTTTTTTTTAATTCAATTAAAAATATAAATAATGGGAAAGTAAAGGTAAGTATATCTGTGAAGAATTTGGAGATATAAAAAACACACAAGTAGAAAAATATAGAAAAGGAAAGAATCACAAAGAACGGTGCTGAAAGACTTCATATATCATTAAAGAAAGCAGCCCAGAAACGATAGAAATAAAAATTTTGAAAAAGAAAATTTCGACAAACAAGTAAAGAAGTGAAGCAGAAACTTATTCACACTACTCTGTGAAATGAAAGCTCATAATAGAGGTAGTCTGAAGAAGTGTAGAGAAAGAGGAAGAGTAAAGAAACATTTTCTAATCAATTATGATTAAGCAAGATATCAATTTGAATGAACATTGGACAAAATGAAGAAGGAAAAGGTTTCTACAGAAGAAGAATAAAGAAAGTCAAACACTACATGAAGAAGGAATTAAATTTATATTATTTATATTTTCATGTTATCCTCTCCCTGAAAGAGCCACTGCTCAGATACGTTCAGGTAAAAATTGAAATGCTGAACAAAAATAAATATATAATAATATATAACCAATAAAATGATAATATAATAATAAATTATAAATATATAAAATACTAATTCCAGTGTAAGATTAACATAAAAAAACTAATAAATATACTATAAATAACAATAAATAAAACTAAATATAATAAACATATAAACAAGCCATAAAATAAAATAATAAAAAAAAAAAAATAACCAATAAAAAAATGTCATTAGAAAAACTTGCCACTTCAAAAAATACTATAAATAGACTCTAAGAGGAAATGACCGAAACAGATAAAGAAGGTCGAACTACTGCCCATACTCTATTTTTTTAAGTGCTTACACCCCCCCCCGATACAGCCCCAGAACCTCACCGATGCCCCCCGCCATACTTTAAACCTTCAATATATAAAATACCCATAACAGTTATATAGAAATAGAAACAATATTGTGATACTAGCAATAGGCAACCATCAAACAACCAGATATTGCATTCCCTATGTCATTAGTACCAACAAATAAACTTAAAGATACATTCCAATTATTTCATACCTCTTACGGAGTGCCACCAAAATATTATTTAATATTTTACTAATTAAACAATAAAGTCATCTAAAGGAATAAATACACATACACATGTAATATTTAATACCTTATTATATATGATTTGGTATTATTTTAAACAAAAATATTCCATTTCCATTTGTTTTCAGTACCCCAGTATTAACAAAGTTTAGAATACTAGCTCTCTCTATAATTATTTAACATGATTACAATTTTTACAAGAAAGATTCTTTAACGCTAGCTACACAATATAAAGAAAATAAAAATAATAAAGAAGAGACCTCAATTAAATCAGTTGAAAAGACATAATAAAAAAAGCTAATAAAAATTCGTAATGGACATAATAAAAATATACTCCATTTAACACTATTGAACTGCACAATGTCGCACATTATTATGTGCGATACTGACCAAAAGATATTTACATTATGCGGGCCTCAGTACGCAACAATATTTGCTGCGACACCAGTAGACTTCGTTTGAGCCTACGAATCGCACAAATCTGATTGAGAACAAATAGCATGCAAATATATTATAAAAAATGCTTCAAATAGATAGCGTGCGACCGCTGAGGAAACTTTTTGTATAAGAGTCTCGATTGAGGCCGTCAGGTGTACTTACCAGTTCTAGTTTTACCATTTATCGTTTATGTTTCATATGACAAATGGGAATAGATATAATAATAAAAATAAAAAAAACATATAAATATATATATTATAATATAATTAATATACTTATAAAAATAATAAAATATATAATAATATAATAAATAATATATATAATAATAAACTAATATATATAGTTATCATAAGCATTAAATGAATCACAATGTACCGGCACGTGGAAAGCCATATAGGAAATGTGGTACACTTTTTTTTAATTTTTTATTTTTCCCAAATATTTATTTTTTTTTATTTTACCTCTGGAAATATTTTATAAGATTTTGATACTTTTTATGTAACTTGAAATATAAAAAAAAAACATTAAGGAAATAGATGATCACACATGTATGTGCGAACAGGGTTCTGAAATCGCAACAATATATGGCGACATGGTCGCACATATAAGGTGCGACAATGGGACCAATGTCGCAACATATATGAGAGACCGGCAAGCTGGATAATTAATAAAAAAAAACAATTAAAAATTAAATATCTCAGGTAAAATACTTTGTACCTTTTCAATAATTATGTTTATGCTGGATTCATTAATCATAAAACTATTTAAAATGCAAAATCTTAACGTAAGAGCCTCCAGAGAAGTTTTACCCTGAAATTGTCAAACGTTTTAGGGTTGCAAACGACACAGCCTAAAGGAGTATCAAATTAATATAATAAATATGTTAAGACTTGAAAAATTAACAATGAAAAATAAATAATAACTATAACTCCTATCAACAATAAAGATAGCATATCACTTCCCAATAACTCGAAATTAACAAAAATCCTTTCAAAATTGATTGATGCAAAAACATTAAGCCTATCAAAGAATACTGGCGGAGCCCCTGTCATACACATTTAATAATAGGACAAGCGTGATTTACATACCCACACCCTACAACTAAAAATAATGGCCGCCCTACATCGAAATTCGATGAGGAGAGGGGCTGAATAAAATATTTTTCTCTAGCAAGTACCTATAAATAATTGGAAAACCTTGGCCCATTTTCATGACACACCACATGAAGTTCTCCATATCTGTAAAAGGCAGCAAATCTCATGCTATTCCCGTTGAGCCCTCATCTACCCTCAAATTTCACAGATTCAAATATTAAGAATTTATAACAATTTGCTCCTCGATGACTCGTACTCTTCAAATTCTAAATTATTAATCCCAGGGGTTACCCTATGGTGTGATTCTATTGAAGGTGAATGAGATGATCAATGACAAATTTTCGGACCATGAAAACTTATCAAAGTCAATACATATTCAAAACCTCTTCATCTTCAGTAGTTTAATTTGCTGAAAAGCCACTATCAGTGCTGTTGAGTTTGATGAATAAGGCGGCTTCCACTCTGTGAATAACTATTTATATTTTTTGATCAACGCGAGCAAGAATCCTCGGCCTAATGCTAATTTAAATGATTCTTAGAGTAGAGAACAACACAAAAGTAAGACACTTCACCGTCAGAGAGTTGCCGTTACTGTGGGTTAATCAGCCTAGT
>JABUQX010053279.1:0-7500 GCA_015478945.1 Trachelipus rathkii
GCTAAAGTAAGAACATAACATACCTTACGTACGAATAAACAGTCAACGTTAACAAAGTACACTGTTTAATATCAGTAAAGTAACTATCACAGCATCACAAAGCGTAACCTACTCCCTTACACCCTACAAAGAAACTAACTATCATACTTACCAAGGTTTGATGATATATGACACAGGTGTTCAGTTAGGCTTACACTTTAGGCTTATCATTAGGGATACTTTCATGTTTATACAAAAGCTTTCACGATATGCATGCGCTCACTCATCAACATAATCTCAATCTTTACTATACATAACCGAACAATTTTCAACGACGAGCCCCACTACTTGGAGATCACCCCCAGAGAGATGCATGAAGACCCATCTCGGGGTACCCCAAGGGGGGTGTAAGCGGTAAGTTCACAACACAAAGGGCTGTGCCCTTATGTAACCGCTAACACCCCTCTTCGGTGTAAGCGGGTGGAAGCGGACATGAGGCCCAAAACCCGCTAACACCCCTTCGGGGTGATCCCCCATCTCAGGATTCACACACCTTTCAAGGAGCGGCATCCCCATTGGGGTTTCTGCTCGGAGGTGATCGTGTTGCTTTAATAGCCTTATGGTTTAATTAGAACTGTTTTGATTGTTATGTTATGTCAATTATCTTAAATGTGTCATATGACATTTGAAATTAAACACTGATTTTGTTAGAGAAATGATGAGTTATTTTCGTAAGATATTGTGTTTAACTGACGAGATGTGTTAGAAACGGGAGCCTAGGTTAAGTTCTGTGAGTATGTTAGGTTTGCCCGAAAATTTTGCTAATGTCTACGTATAATAAGTCAAATGATGTTATACTCGAAACGAGTGACACTATGATGAAGATAGTGTCACATAGTTCAAGATGCTGGTATCTTTAATAGATTGGTCCACCTTTGTTAAGGGATTTTTTGTCAGACAAATACTGGATTTAAATCATCTGTTCCTGATAATGCGAGAAAAGTGGGACACCTCGAGTATTAGTATGACCTGTTGCTACTTTAACCTCTGTATTCAGGGAATTTTCAGGATGTAGCGGAATTATTCATACGATGAGGTATGTTAGGTTTTGCCCTTTGTACATTATATTCCTTAGTTCTGAGTTTTGAAAATATGTTAGCTTTATTGATGCTGAAAACTTTGTTGCGTAAGCATAAATTCGTATGTCAGTATATAAAGAACGTTAATTTTTTATGTTTGTTATCCAAAATGAATACCGAAATATGACTTGAATCAATAGTTCAATAGATCATAGGCGGGTGGGTGGATAGGGGACTGCAGGGATGGGTGGTTTGATTTACTGATTTACTGATTTACCGCTTTAAAATCAGTAAACTATTACGCTTTACTGTGATATTTTATTCAAAGAACTTATTTTTATGTTATGTCAGGGTAAAATTTTGTTATTTTTATGTTATGTTTGGTTAAAACTTTGTTATGTTAGCAATTATTCGTTGGGGATTATGATATTTAGACGAGGTTATGATGAATTTTTGTTAAATATTACGAAGTTGATGTAAAAAAATTTGTTACGTTAGCATTATATTCGTTGTCAGTATGATGATTAGACAGGGTTATGCTAAATTTTTGTTAAATATTACCATGTTAATGTAAAATTAACATTGGGGCGTTAGAGTTATGCTTGAAAAAGTGCGAATAGGTTACGTTTTGGACGCTGTGTTAGATACTTTACTGTTCTTAAGTATGGAACTTTGTTCATGTTTGTAGTTTATTCGAGCGTAAGGTGTGTTAGGTTTGTCATTGTACATTATATTCTTAGTTCAGGTAATGCTATGTTAGGCTTTATTTACATGGAACATTGTTTACGACGTTAGCAATATCATACAATATGTTAGTATAAAAAGAACTTATTTTTTGGCGCTATGTTATCCCGAAATGCATACTCCAAAATGTGAACCTGAATCAGTAGATCAATAGATCAAAAGATCATGGATGGGTGGGTAGGGAGGGGTCTACAGGAACGGTTGGTTTGATTTACTGATTTACTGTTTTACTGCTTTAAAATCAGTAAACTATTACACTTTACTATGATATTTTATTCAAAGAACTTATTTTTATGTTTATTTTTGGATAAAGAACTTTGTTATTTTGATGTCTATGTTTGATATAACTTGTTAATGTTTGCAATTATTGTAGGGTTTATGATATTTAGGCTAAGGTTATGATGATTTTTGTTAATAATTACGAAAAGTTAATGTGAAAAACTGTTGTTAGCGTTAGCATATATTCCGTTTTTGTCGGTATGATAATTAGACAGGGCTAAGTGATATATTTTGTTAAATATTACCATGATAATGTAAAATTAAACATTGGTATGTTAGAGATATGCTTTAAAAGTATGAATAGGTTACGATTTTGTACGCTGTGTTAGGTACTTTACTGTTGTTGAGTATGGTACTTTGTTAATGTTAGTAGTTTATTCGGCACGTAAGGTGTGTTAGGTTTGTCGTTGTACGTTATATTCTTAGTTCATGTAATGCTGTGTTAGCTTTATTAATGTGAAACCATTGTTACGTTAGCATATATTCGTTGGTTAGTGTATAAAGAACTAATTTGGGCAATGTTTATCCGAATGATACTCGAAATGTGACTGAATCAATAGATCAATAGATCAAAAGAAATCAAGGAGTGTGGGAGGGGGGCGTTACGTTTAGCTATATCTACGTGATCTGTGTATAAAGAAATTTTTATGTTGGTTGTTTATTCAAAATGAAAGTCGATATGTGACTTGAAACAATAGGTCATTATTTGGCATAAAATAGATTTCCAACTCTACAATTCATATTAGATCATAGGTATGGAGGGAGGAGTGTGGAAGGAGGGTGGGATGGGTGGTTTGATTTACTGAATTTTACAGCCTTTAAGGATCTGCAAAGTGCAAATTTTTTAAGTTATAAACATAAAAAAGAATAAAAATTTTGGTAAAAAAAAATATACTTTAAACAAAAATAAAATAAAAATAAATAAAAGTTTTATTAAAATGTATAATATTTATATTTTATATACTATATAATACTATTAAATATATATATAAATATATAATATATCTAAAAGATATCTATAAGATATCTATAATATATTTATATATATACTATATATACTATAATATATATAGTACTATATATATATATTATATATATATATATATGGGCTGTTTATAAGTGGTTGACTCCAGGAGCGAAAAATGCAATAATTAAATGTATCGTATTTTAATATTTTAGGGTAAATACAGTTTACAATTTTTGGTTAAACCTAACCTAAACTTAACTAACCTAACGCTAAACCTAAAACTCTACCTAACCTAACCAAACTTAACTTAAATTAACCTAACCTAATTTTAACGGAGTCAACCACTTATAAATGTCTAAACATATCTAAAGATATCTAATAATATAATATCTAAATATATATTAATATATTATATATATATATATATATATATATATATATATATATATATTTTAAATAACCAAAAATTAAAAAGAATAAAAATTTGAAAAATAAATTTAAATAAATAAAATTACAATAAACAAATATATTTTGCGTGGTTTACTGACGTTAAAACTTTGTTATGTTAGCTTTTATTCGTAGTTCAATTTGTTAATTAGGTTATGATATGATAAATATTACTATGTTAATATTAAATTAACATTGGTATGTCATAGTTGCGATAGAACACTTGAGATTGGTAAGTTTGGCAACAGCGCATCTGACAGAGATAATTTGACAACATTGCATAGATTAGCATTTACTCGTTGATCAGTAATGAAGTAGGTCATGTCGTAATAATTTTTTTTTAGGTTTTTGTTAAATAATCACTATGTTAATGTTATAAAACATAAAAAAATAAAGATTTTAGCAAAAACAAAATAGTTTTACTAAAATTGTTATATTTTCCCTGTGACAAACAAGAAATCTAATGGATTGGCGTAATGTTTCGAAACGGGCCAAACAAGAATCACAGGTATTGTGTAATGCTTCGAAAAAATGGGAGGAGCATGAACCATTTCTCGATCTGTATCTAATAACCCTAATGAAACATGAAATACAAATACAAACGTGAAAGGAATTGTTCGTAAGGCCTAGATATGAAAATACAAATATCTGATGCGATTTCATGTTTAAACAAAGCTGTACATGGCATGTTGTATAGACTTTTGAACCGATATGGTTCGTTCGTGCGCTATATCCTTGTTTACTTTCTTCTGATTGTGAAAAGAAAGCAATCTCATTACCTTTGAGGACTGCTTACGCACACGATTCCATCAGTAAGACATTTTTCGCTGTGCTGGTACGAATGACAAGTCTCCTTGCATCTCTTAACGCTTGTTTGTTTGATTCTTACGAGGTCTTTTCGTTAATAGCCATGATGTGTCAATTGGTGATATTTATTCGTAAACCGAATGGAGACCGATACATTTGGCTTGTAATTCTGCCAGAGGTTCAAATAATAAACCCTTATTCATTTCTGCTGAAGAATTCATCATCAAGATTATCGACATCGTCACAGCTTGGGTAACGGATGAGTGTGTGTTATCCGATGCATCGAGGCGTAGTGAAATATCTGACTGGGGAGACAGTGAGAGAGGTTCTAATAGAATAATGCTGTTTTCTCGTCGTGTGACAATAATTAAAAGCCTTGATGTACGCAACTATTGGAGACCAATCGATGGTGCGATACCTTCTGGCCTAGACGTGTATAGGTTCACAGTTCGAACAGTCTGAAATTTTACAGCAATTGATTTCAGTAAAATGATGAATAACATCGCATCTTAACGATGTTGACATACTCCGAGGACTTAATACATATAGCTCATGGTGTAATCCTATGATATTTACACTGAAAACATGTTGGTGTTACCGTATAATGCGATATACATGAGTGCACTAGTAACTATCAGCATAGATACGTTTACTTCTCTCTGGAACGAGAGAATGAATGCTGTTGAACCAAAATATGCAGAAAAATGGTTTAGTGTTGCCGGTGGTATTTATATTCACATCCTTTTAAAGGGTGTTGAATCTCTGGAGAGATATATAGAACTTGCTCAATTTATACAGAATCCTCTGTCCTATGTTTAGATGAATTAATATTTTTAAAATAAAGCGTATGTTTTTTATTGTATTTATGTAATGCTCTTTTCATTGAAAATTATATGTTTTATAAAAAAATGAAAAACTTGTTTTTCTTCTCCCCATGTGAATTTATTGGTTAAGATGCTAGTGATGGCTGTTTATTCGTACGGCTGTTGTGTGTTAAGTATGTTATGTTCATAGTTTAACTTTACCGTGGGTAAAACTTTGTTATGTTAGCTGTTATCCTAATAGATCAATAGATCTATATAGATCATGGGTGGGTTTGGGATGGTGGGGTGGGTGTTTTGAATAACTGATTTACTGTTTTACTGTTTTAGTGTATGTAAAAATGTAAATTTTTTACGTTATAAACATAAAAAAGAATAAAATTTTAGTAAAAAAAAAAAAAGTTTTAAAGAAATAAAATTAAAAATAAATAAGTTTTTTTTTTTTAAACAAAAAGTTTTAAAGAAATAAAATTAAAAATAAATAAGTTTTTTTAAAAACAAAAAGTTTTAAAGAAATGAAATTAAAAATAAATAAAAGTATTAAAGAAATGAAATTAAAAATAAATAAAAGTTTTTTAAAAACAAAAAGTTTTAAAGAAATGAAATTAAAATAAATAAAATAAATAAATAAACAAACACAGCGCGATACTGATTTGTTAAATGAATATTTAACACATCAGCTTCGTACCTGTTTGTTCTGTATGCATTGTTAGTTACTTTACTAGTTTGTTAAGTTAAGGAACTTTTGTTATTGGTTAGCGTTTATTCGATGCGTAAGGTAATGTTAGGTTGTCATTGGTCGTTATATTCTTAGTTCAGGCTATGATATGTTAGCTTTATTGATGTGAAAACTTTGTTACGTCAGCATATATTCGTTGGCAAGTATGATAATTAGGTTAGGTTATGGTAAATTATTGTTAAATGTTAATGTTAATGTTAATGTAAAAATAACAGTGATATGTTTGAAAAAAGTGTGAATAGGGTACGTTCTGTATGCAATGTTAGTTACTTTACTGTTGTTAAGTATGAAACTTTGTTAATGTTGACTGCTTATTCCAGCTTAAGATGTGTTAGGTTTGGGGTGGTGCATAATATTCTTAGTTCAGGTTATATGTTACTTTTATTGATGTGAAAACTTGTACGTTAGCATATATTCGCTGGTCAGTATGATATAATTAAGGTTAGGTTATGATAATTTTTGAAATGTTACTAATGTAATGTGAAATAACAGTGATATGTTAGAGATATGTTTGAAAAAAGTGTAAATAGGGTACGGTCTGTATGCAACGTTAGTTACTTTCCTGTTGTTAAGTATGGCACTTTGTTAATGTTTACTTTTTATTCGTGTTTAAGGTATGTTTAGGTTTGATGTATACATTATATTCTTACATCAGGTTATGTTATGTTAGCTTTATTGGTGTGGAAAACTTTGTTATGTCAACATATATTCGAGGGTTAATATAAAAAGAGACTTTTTTATGTTAATGTTTTATCCAGATAAATACTGGAAATATGGACCTTGATATAGATCAATAGATCAATAGCAATAGATCAATATCAATAGATCAGGGTTGGGACGGGGAGGGGGAAGGGATGGGTAGCTGATTTACTTGATTCACTGATTTATTGCATTATGCATGTAAAAATGTAATTTTTTTACGTTATAAACATAAAAAAGAATAAAATTTTTAGTAAAAACAAAAAGTTTTAAAGAAATAAAATTAAAAATAAATAAGTTTTTTTTAAAAACAAAAAGTTTTAAGAAATAAATTACTAATAAATAAAAGGTTTTAAAGAAATGAAATTAAAAATAAATAAAAGTTTTTAAGAACAAAAAGTTTTAAAGAAATGAAATTAAAAATAAATAAAATAAATAAATAAACAAACACAGCGCGATACTGATTTGTTAAATGAATATTTACCGCATCAGCTTCGTACCTGTTCGTTCTGTATGCATTGTTAGTTACTTACTGTTGCTTAAGATGGAAACTTTGTTAATTGTTTAGCAGTTTTATTCAGCGTAAGGTATGGTTAGGTTTTGTCATTGGTCGTTATATTGCTTAGTTTCCAAGGCTATGATATGTTAGCTTTATTATGTGAAAACTTTTGTTACGTCAGCATATATTCGTTGGCAAGTATGATAATAGGTTAGGTTATGATAAATTTAACAATAAACTCTTAGGTACTTTAAATGTCACTAATTTTTTTATGTATTTGAAAAGAAGTGTGAATAAGTATATCATCTGTAACAATGTAAGTTATAAAATTGAAGATAAGTTATGGAACGTTGTTAATGTTAACTGTTTATTCGTTCTTAAGATGTGTTTAGGTTTGGGGTTGTACATTAATTCTTAAGTTCAGGTTATAAATGTTTAGC
>JABUQX010053279.1:12500-18429 GCA_015478945.1 Trachelipus rathkii
TATTTCAAAACTATCGCATATTAGTGTACAATGGATAAAAAAAAAGAAAAAGATATAACATAAGATTTATTTATACACAAAAATTAAAACCTAATAACAAGGTGATAATATATTGGCCTTATTACCGAATAAATATAAAATATTATGCAAAATGGAAACGAAAAGGGTAAGAATAACCGCTATTAAATAACGCTTTTAACCCATTTAAAATGGCGGCAGTTCGTGCCCAAATCGAATAACGGAGATGGTGTCTGTGAATTTAGAGTATAAAATTGTTTATAAATACTATGTTTATAAATAATATGTTTAAATACTATACATAATAAATAATAATTTTATAACAAAGAATTTTTAAAAAAAAAAAATAAATTAATAAAGAAATTACTAAAATACTTAAGAATAATGGAAGAAAAAGAATAACTTGAAATATTATTATAGTTAATCATGGAATCAACTATAAATTAAAGAAAACGTTTTAGATAGAAAAAGCTCATTATATATATATATATATATATATATATATATATATATATATATATATATATATATATATATATATATATATATATATATATATATATATATATATATATATATATAGAGAGAGAGAGAGAGAGAGAGAGAGAGAGAGAAGGCACGAGTAGTAAAAAGTTACCGGGTCGCCGCTGATATATATATATATATGCATATCATATATATATATATATATACTTTATATATATTTATTTACGCTGGATATGGAAATATATATATATATATATATAATATTATATATATATAAATATATATATATATATATATATATATATATATATATATATATATATATAAAAGAAACACAATAAACATGTGAATATAGTAGTATTATAAAACCCCACATAAAATAAAACAAAAATAAAATTATAAAAACTACGAACTAGACTTTCGAGAGGACATACCCTTTATCCGCTTTCCTGCTCGAAAATAAAACTTTTTTGAAATTAAGGACAAAATAGTTTGCTTAAATAGTTGGTTATTTAAATGATGTTATTTAGATGTTTCATAAAATAAGACGTTTTTAAAAAAAATTTAAGAATGAAATTGTTAAAATCATCAAGAACATTGGCATTTAAAACATTAAAATTATTTGCATTCTTAATTAGAAAGGATTCTAATAATTGTGGATTCTAATAATAATTGTGAGTGTCTATCACATGAGATATCAGTTCTATATTTGCAGCATCGAACCCGTGTTCCTTCTCTTCTCTATGATTTTGCAGAGATGAGTTACGGTCACAAATTTTAAGAGAGTAAGAATGTTGGTATTGTCTTCTTTTCAAATCAGAAGTTTCTCCAATATATAAAGAACTACAATCTTTGCAAGGTACTTTATAGACAACAACATTTTTAATTTCTGAATCATCAAATTTTAAATTTTGTAGGAATTTTTAGTAGCGTTGGGGATACTTGAAATAAATATAAAATCTTTAGGTATGTATCTTTTAAAATCAAGATAAATCTGCCTTTTCCAACTGACAATTTTAAAAGATATTATACCTAAAGATTTTATGCTTGTTTCATGTGTCCCAAACACTATTAAAAAATTCCTACAAAATTTAAAATTTGATGATTCAGAAATTAAAAATGTTGGTGTCTATAATGAGTAATTTTATATATTGGAGAAACTTCGGATTTGAAAAGAAGATAATACCAACATTCTATTCTTTAAAATATATATATATATATATATATATATATATATATATATATATATATATATATATATATATATATATATATATATATATATATATATATATATATATATTTTTACTCTTTATATTTATATATATTTTTACCTCACCCTTCTATCTCACTTGTATACAGAGGCTTCTTTAGCATCAACTTATATAATACTTAATTAAAAAACTAATTAATAATAATAATAATAATAATAATAATAATAATAATAATAATAATAATAATAATAATAATAATAATAATAATAATAATAATAATAATAATAATAATATTGATAATAATAATAATAATAATAATAATAATAATAATAATAATAATAATAATAATAATAATAATAATAATAATAATAATAATAATAATAATAATAATAATGTCGTAAATTTTTTATATTTACTCCATCTGCCACTTTGTGGCCAGTATTTATAATGGGTGCAAATGATTGTATTCGCGAGTGGTTGGTCTGAAATTGTGGTTGAGGAAGTCGTGATTACATTGGCCATCATTTTCTTATTATTTATAATAAATAATAAACTGTAATAATCACTTTATATATAAAAAATAAAATTTATTTATATAAAATTGCTTTTTAGTCCGGTACCGAACATATAAAAAATTAAAGTACCGTAGACTTTCGGTTGACAAGCTATCACTGTGGTGATGACGTCATCCTTTACAAAATCGAGTGAAAATTCTTTTGTACTCGTTGTATATATATTCCCATTAAAAATTTAAAGCAATACAGAAATTGCTCTAATTACTTTATTAAATACCCTTTTTAAATGGTGCTTGCTCCAGAGTTAGATATAGTACTTAACAATGTATCATAAAGAGGACATTTGTTTTTTGTACTAATTCTTGAAGTTATTCAAGAAAAACTCTTAAATCACAATTTATTTAAAATTTAACTTTATTTTATTATAAAGTACATCAAGTTATATCCCTATTCCAAATTTCGTTAAAAAATATTGTTTAATAACGAAGTTATTCAACTAGGAGCAATGCAATCATTTTTTTGTCAAAAAGTAACTTTTTTTTTTTTTGGATCTTTAGTTATATGAGTAAAGTATCCTTTATAATTGGGCTACGCAATTGAAATTTACAATATTGATCCTGCTTCTAAAAAATGGTAAAAGTCTCAAGTTTGAGACTCCTGGGTTACCTGTAACCCCTAAAAATGGGGTTAGGGGCTGGAGCCCCCCCCTTTCATTTTTGGACAATTTTTCCAACATATTCTTTTTATTCATATCCCGAACTACTATTATACCAAGTTTCAACCAAAAATTATGTAAATTTCGATATATATATATATATATATATATATATATATATATATATATATATATATATATATATATATATATATATATATATATATATATATATATATATATATATATATATATATATATATATATATATATATATATATATATATATATATATATATATATATATATATATATATATATATATATATATATATATATAGAACAAAATATCTTTCTTCAGCACCTTCCAAATTGAAAAATGAAATTGATACAGTAACCGGCATACAAATATCTTTCCTTTGCTTAAATTTTAAGGTCTCAAATTTTCCTCAGCTATGCTAGGGATTTGGGGCTACATTTTATTAAACTTTGACATTGATCAAAGTTATAGTTTCGTAATTATAAATATATTAAATCACCTGTCAAAATAGGCTTTCAAATTTTGGAAATTTTCATATTTGAAAGTTTTCCCCCCCTTCCTTATTAAACCAGTACTGTAAGGTTGTCGTACTTGGTTAATACTTCAAATTGATCCTAACATGTCCATCTTCCAATTGTATAAATATCGTTGACCTCTTTGAATCGAAAGGTCAAGATTTTGGGTCAGTTGACCTTTCATTTTTTCCAAATTGAAACTTCAACATATTATGTTTCATAATTACTCTACGAACTCAATTTTAACATCAAAGTGATCAGAAAAAATTACAGAATCTGTTGATTGTTGTTTAAATTGATAATTATCTTTAATTAAAAAGTGAAATTTATTATATAATTCCTATGGGAATAAAACTTACGCGTTAATAACTAGATATAAGTTGCTAAAGGTTGCCATTGCAAACTTTTAGTAATTTTTACAACAAATCCATATTGATTCATTCAATAAATAATTTATGTAATATATAGTTTTAAATTTGCTATCTTTTGACATTAAATTTATAATCATAACATTAATAATTCGAATTAATGTTTTTTCACTTAATTACTAATTGTCAACCGCTTCGGCAATCTCTCCGCGGAGTATAAAAGGATCAGTCACGATCGACTTCTTCCTCTTCTTAATTTACTGCTCGCTCAACAAGAACTCCGTCCAATTTAGTTTGTATTACCCGAGTTCCATCATTGAAGAGTTCTACAAGAGTCACTTAAAAAATGCAGTAATAAAGTAACATTAAATTTTGACGAAATCTATCCATAAGACGGATTCCAAACCCTCTCCTTTTAGGACATCCCCACTCTTAAGGAAGTGGCTTGTCAATTTCCGGTAGGGCTCAGAGATTTTTTTGTTTATTGTTCTCTGAGAGGTAAATATGAAAAATCTTCCTCCTCTAGAAGTGTTCCTAGGAATTTTACGTAGGTAATATATTTGTGTAAGCCTTCTGGACAAACCGATAGGAATCCCCACTAATGACTTCGTGTCACCCTTCTCTTCTTTCAGATGTATAGTAAAAAGGCTTCAGTTTTGATTTGTTCTTATCTCATTTTTTGATAAATATTGTGTTTTTATGTATAAATTTAGCCCCTTCTTCGAGTCTTGTTCTAGTTAGAACAGGCCTTGTTGACAGTAGGCCCACAAATTTATATATAAAGCCATAATATTTTTTATAGAATAGTTCGTAAGATTTGAATTGATTTCGATTAGCCTACGCTTATTTGATAGTTGGTTTCCATCACCAAATCAAATATCCGCGTTAATCACCTTTCAAATCGCCTTATCACTTCGTCTTAAAATTAGGAGTCCAGTTTAATGTATAGGATTGGAGAATCTACGAGTTTTTTGACTTTTCTTTTCTTTCTACTTTTTTTTCGGCGAAGAAATAAAAGATTAATATTGTCAACATTCATAGAAAAACAACGCCATGTAGACTAATTTTTTTTTTTTTTTTTAAACATACAAACTTTAAACTCGCACACTTGGAATGTAAAAACTTATTTATAGAGTTTGCGAATTTAAACCAAAAAAGTAAAACGTCAAGTCGGAAAAAATAAAGATTAAAATAAAGATAAACAAAAATGCTAAATCGGAAAATGGAAAATAAAATGTAGAAAAATATCAAAATTTAAAAACTAAAAATTGTCATTTAAAATATAGTCCATAAAAATTAAAGTTAGTAAGTACGATATTATTGCATCGTCAATAAAAAATAAAAAACATTCATTAATAAATTTAAAATATATAATATATATAATTGTCAGTCGAAATTTTTCTATTTACTCGAAATTTTGTCAATAAAAAATCGTGATTTACAATAAAGATTGTTCAATATCTCAAAGGGAACTTTCTTTTTAAATTTACAAAAAGTTTTTTTTTTATGTAAAAAAGAAAAAAAGGGTCTTATATTATACGTACTATAAATAATGGAAAAAATAAAAAGCTAAAAATAATAAAATAAAATCAGAAATAAAAACTTGTCAAATTTTCATAACGTGAAATTTTGATTTTTTCAAGAGTCGGCAAGAAAACGATTCTTGTATAAAAAATATCATTTGGAACTTTCCCCCTTTGAGTATTATAATTGAAAATCAATCTTTATATATATATCTAACAATATTTATATATAAAACTATAAATATTTGTTTAGAAATAATAAAAAATTGCTTTAATAGTTGATCACGTGACCAAAAATTTTCGAGTAAAAATTCGACGAACATAAAATCGCTGAAAAACTTTCGTGCATGTTAATTGTAACTATATAGTAGTTATGGTAGTCGTAGTCACCCCCTTGTGGTAGAGCAAGTAGTAGTCTCATAACCCACAGATAGAGGCTTCACCACTGTCTGGTAGTAACTAAATAGTCTTTCCCTATGTAAACCTTGCTTCTCAAGTTTCTATTGTGTTTCTTGCTTCCAATCATTGAAGCAAGTTACAAAAGATAACGAGAACAAAATATTTTTTTATTGGAATTGTCTCTTTTGAAATACTT
>JABUQX010053280.1:0-5000 GCA_015478945.1 Trachelipus rathkii
TATCATGGTAAAGTGTTCTTGATTAACCAACGAATATAAGCGTTGCTTGAATTAACATTGTTTTCTCTCTCTCTCCTCTCTCTCTCTATGACAATATGTTAATATAGTACAATGAGAACTAAGAAAATACACAACGACGAAGGCCCAACATACCCGCGGCGCGCGCGCGGGCATCAACACAATCACCACGCGGCACACAATAAACTGCCAACACACCAGTTCCACACTTAACACCTCCGTAAATCCCTTCCGAGGAGCAGGCGATGTGGAGCCCAAAACGTACCTACCCATATTTACCAAACATACCCCAACATATTAATCAAATAATTTGCTGATGACACAGTAATATTTAACACAATGATCGCGTAAATTCACGATTATTATATGGCAGTACACGTAACAGCAACCATTATTGGTTGCGAACATAACAGCGGGCTCTGAACTAAGAATAGCGATACAACGACGTAAATCTAACACAACATACGTATGAGAATAATAATTAACAGGCCAATAAACTTCACAATTTAATAGTGGTAGCACTCAATATAGCAGGAATCGTAACCTTATAGTCCATGATGCTTCTTTTTTGTGCTGGGATAGCCCTAACAGGAGGTCGTGGTCGTGCTAATTTGCATGCTGGCCATCGTGGCATGCAATAAAGCTGGTAAACCCACCATCATCATATTTTGACAGCACATGCTGGTCAACAGTCAGTTTACATCAATCCGTAATACTGATCAAAAATTTATCATAACCCGTTCAAATATCAGCGGGCCCTGCAAACATAACAATGTTTTAACCAAACATAACAAAATAACAAAGTTTTATCCACATAACAGAAATAAGTTCTTTGAATAAATATCACAGTAAACCGCAATAGCCTACCGATGGCAGTAAATCAGCAACAAACCGTTTGGCCTCGCACCCGTCAACTGACTGCTCGCGATCTACAAACTGGTTGACTGTCATATTTCGAGTAATATTTGGATAAACATACCATAGTGTCGCTCTTTTTACATGATTCATGAATATGCTAATCAACAGCTTCAGCATCAATGCTAACATCATACCGCAACTAGTTAAACATACGGGGTCAAACTCCAGCATACCGCCGGTCAATCAAAGCACATCGGGGCCTCATTTTTACCCAAAGGTGCAGTCTACGATATACCACTTTCGCGCATATCAGCGTCGGTAAAGTCGTAGCTATCTGGTCAAAATCTCCTTAACAGTGCGACTGGCCCATTGGAAGATCACATCTGGAACCATGAATTGACATTACTATCAGTGTCACCGCCTGAGTATAACACAGCTTGACCTGAATAATCGTAGACATTAGCAAATTTCCAGTGTCAACAATACCAACAAAACCATCCTAGGTTCATCGTTTTCACACATCGTCGCTAACACGTACATTCAGGTCCTCATCATTTCAACAGTGCCATTACGTCATAAAAATATTTGGCGGCACTAACTCATGAACAAATATTACAACCGTTATATCTGTTGTCTGAAAGGGTGTGAATCTCTGCGAGGGGATCACTGAGCGGGGTGTAAGCGGGTTTTAGGCCTCAGCCCGTAGGGCTGAGGCCTTACCCTCCTTCGGAGGGGGTAAAGCCCGCTTACACCTCTTCGGGGTGATCCCCTGTGGATTCACACCCTTCAAGGGGCGCATCCCCTGGGATTTCTCTTGGAAGGTAATGTGCTGCTTTAGATACTCTTGGTTAATGAAAACTGTTTATTCGTGTTAGGTACGTTATGTTAAATATTACTATGACAATGTGAAAATAACACTGATTTGTTAGAGAAATGATGAGTTTGTAAGATATTACTGTGTTAACTGACGATGATGTGGTTAGAAACGTGAACCTAGGTTAAGTTTTTGTTATAAATGTTAGTTTCTGCCCTAGAATTTTGCTTAATAGTTCACGATTATTCAAAGATCAAATGATGCTATACCCGAAACGAGTGGACACTTTGATGAAGATAGTGTTAAATCCATAGTTCAAGATGTTGGTATCTTAGATAGATTGGTCACTTTGATAAGGGATTTTGTTAGATAATACATCTTTACCTGTTTGCTGATATGCGCGAAAAGTGGAACATATCGAGTATTGTATGACCTGTCGACCTGTTAGCTACTACCTTTGATAAGTAGGAATTTTCACGATGTTAGCTGGATTATTCATACGCGAGGTATGTTAGTTTGCATTTGTACATTATATTCTTAGTTACGGTTAAGATATGTTAGCTTTATTGATGCTGAAACCTTTGTTGGTTAAGCATATATTCGTAGGTCAGTATATAAAGAACTTTATTTTTATGTTAAGTTTATCCAAAATGATACATATGACTTGAATCATTAGTTCAATAATAGATCACAGGCGGGTGGGATGGGTAGGGACTGCGGGGATAGGTGGTTTGATTTACTGATTTACTGATTTACTGCTTTAAAATCAGTAAACTATTACGGTTTACTGTGATATTTTATTCAAAGAACTTATTTTTATGTTATGTCAGGATAAAATTTTGTTATTTTTTGTTATGTTTGGTTAAAACTTTGTTATGTTTGCAATTATTCGCTGGGGATTATGATATTTAGACGAGGTTATGATGAATTTTTGTTAAATATTACGAAGTTGATGTAAAACATTTGTTACGTTAGCATTATATTCTTTGTCAGTATGATGATTAGACAGGTTTATGCTAAACTTTTGTTAAATATTACGATGTTAATGTAAAATTAACATTGATATGTTAGAGATATGCTTGAAAAAAGTGTGAATAGGTTACGATTGTACGATGTGTTAGGTACTTTACTGCTGTTAAGTGCGGAAGTTTGTTAATGTTAGTGGCTTATTCGTACGTATGGTGTGTTAGGTTTGTCGTTGTACATCATATTCTTAGTTCAGGTTATGTTATGTTAGCTTTATTAATGTGGAAACTTTGTTACGTTAGCATATATATCGCTCATGGATAATTAAACAAGGTTATGATAAATTCTTGTTAAATATTACTGTGTCAATGTAAAATTAACGTTAATATGTTAGAGATATGTTTGGTAAAAGTATGAATAGGTTACGTTTTGGATGCAATGTCAGTTACTTTACAGGTGTTAAGTGTGGAACTTTGCTAATGTTAACAGTTTATCGTGCTTAAGTTGTGTTAGATTCATCGTTGTACATTATTTTCTTAGTTCTGTAATGCTATGTTAGCTTTATTAATGCGGAAAACTTTGTTGTCGTGTTAGCATATATTCGTTGGTTAGTATCTAAAGAACTTATCTTTGTTCTATGTTATTGTTGTTGTTGTTGCTGTCGAACGAGAATATATACCCTTTTGAACTGATATGGTTCATTCGTACGTCGTATTCTTGTTTACTTTCTTCTGATTGGTTGAAAGAAAGAATCTCATTACATTTAAGGGATGTTTATACACTATTTTCTTCAGTAGGATAGTTTTTCGCAGTGTTGATACGATGACATCTCCCGCATCTCTACGCTTGTTGTTGACATCTTCACGAGGAGTTTCGGTTATTCCCAACGATGTGTCATTTATATTTAATCGTAAACCAAATGGCGACTGCTACATTGCTTGTATTCCTGCCAGAGGGTCAAATATAATAAGTATTGCATCACTTTATGCAAATAGTTAAAGCATAAAATCATTTTTTCATGTTTAGAGTTGGTATTTTCTGAAAGGAGGCGGAGTCTAAAAAGAGATAAGCCTAAAAACTTTACTTTATTCGTCTTTACTCGTTAGGTATTATGATGGTTAGTATGGTTATGACACATTTTTGATAAATGTTTACTGTGTCAATGTAAGATTAATGTTAATATGTAAGTTAGAGATATGCCTTGAAAAAGTGTGAACAGGTTACGTTTTGTATGTAAAGTTAGTTACTTTACTGGTATTAAGTGTGGAACTTTGTTAATGTTGACTGCTTATTCTTGCTTAAGCTGTGATAGGTTTGTCTTTGTACATTATTTTCTTAGTTCATGTTACGTCATGTTAGCTTTATTGATGTGGAAACCTTATTATGTTAGAGTATATTCGTTGATCAGTATGATAATTAACCAATGTTGTGATAAATTTTAGTTAAATATTACCATGTTAGTGTAAATTAACATCGTTATGTTAGAGATATGCTTGACAAAGTAAGAATAGGTTACGTATTTGCATGCTATGTTAGTTACTTTACTGGTGTTAAGTGCGGTACTTTGTTAATGTTGACTGCTTATTCCTGTTTAAGATGTGTTAGGTTTGTTGTTGTACATTATTTTCTTAGTTCAGTTGATGCTATGTTAGCTTTATTAATGTGAAAACTTTGTTACGTTAGAGTATACTCATTGGTCTGTATGATAATTACACACGGTTATGGTAAATTTTTGTTAAATATTAAAGTCTTAATGTAAAATAACAGCGATATGTTAGAAAAGTGTAAGTAGGTTACGTCTTTGTATGCTATATTAGTTACTTTACTGTTGTTAAGTGTGGAACTTTGTTAGCGTTACCAGTTTATTCCTGTTTAAGATGTGCTAAGTTTGTCGTAGTGGGTTATATTCATAGTTCAGATCCTATGTTTGTTTTATTAATATGAAAACTGGTTACAATAATATATATTGATTGATGCTTGTATAAAGAACTTGATTTATGTTATGTTTATCCAAAATGATACTGAAATTTGACTTGAATCAATAGATCAATAGATCAATAGATCAAGGGATGGACAGGAGGGTAGCCGGATGCTGGCTGGATGGTGGCTTGATTTACAGATTTACTGATTTAGGGTATGTAAAACGTTACAATTTTAGTAAAAATTTGACCTTAATCAATAGATCAATAGATCACAGATGGTCAGGAGGGAGGTTGGATAGTGGTTTGATTTACTGATTTAGTGATTTAGGGTATGTAAAACGTTACAATTTTAGGGGTAAAATTTGACCTTTAATCAATAGATCAATAGATCACAGATATCAAGAGGGAGGGTGGAGGGTGGT
>JABUQX010053280.1:10000-17500 GCA_015478945.1 Trachelipus rathkii
TCGCGCAATAAAAGCGGGGCACTTTAATCATTAAGCAAAATTTTATACACTAAAGTCACTGAATTACTTAAAATGCACCCTACGCACTGGGCTGCTTCTAAACACTAAAGGTTGTTCCTACTGTTTAGTAGATGAAGTGACCGTCTGTGAAGGCGAATCATCATCCGATTGAGGAACCATCAGTACATTGTACATGAATCATCATTCGATTGAGGAACTATCTGTGAAGGCGAACCATCATTCGGTTGAGGAGCCATCTGTGAAGGCAAATCATCATTCGATTGAGGAATCATATGTGAAGGCGAATCAGCAACCGAGTGAGGAACCATCTGTGAAGGCGAATCACAGCCGAGTGAGGAACCATCTTTGTAGTCGAAGGGAGTACGACAGGCTCCAAGCGACCAATCTAAACGACATCCGTCAGTCCACCAGGAAGTTGAATCTCGTAGCATCGATCCATCCGTTGAAGAACCTTGTAAGGGCTTGAATAAGGTGCTTCGAGACTCTTCCGAATGCAATCGACTAGAAGAAAGACATGGGAACAGGTTTGAAGTTCTGCAGAAATGTATGGTAAAGCACTGGAGGTATGAAAAGGTGGGAGGTGTTTTCTGGTTATTGTTTGAAAAGGAGATAATCTGGAGTCATCAGGAATGCAGCGAAGACTTAGCATGATGACCGGAAGAGAGAGTAACCAATTTTGTTTCCTCGCGGTGAAAGCACTCTTCAGCTATCGATGAAATCTTTCGAATTGGGCATTTGCTGAAGGTTGGTAAGTGCTTGTCTAAAATCTGTGAAATCCAATCAAATTTGATAGTTCGGTGAAAAATTCTCCTTCAAACTGTGGTCATCTATCCGAGGTTACATAGAGAGGAATTCCAAATCTTAATATCCATTGCATGAAGGCAAATGCGACAGATTTTGAAATCGTATTCACTAGAGAATTTTAATCTGTCCACTAAGTGTTCTTCTTGATGTAGGTGAGAAGATATCTGAAGACTGGAGCTGAAGTATCGGTAAAAGAGGATGCAAGTAATGGTTCCACGATGTCAATATGTACTGTTTCAAAACGCTGTGATGGAATTTCCACAGGAGCAAATGGTGGTTTCGCATGGCTTTGAATTTTTGAAATTTGGCACTGCTGACAAGAACGAATCAAAATTCTGATGTCACGATCCATATTAGGCCAGAAATACGTAGCCTCTATAAGACGCAGACGAGCCTTAACTTCTGGATGAGACACATGCTGAAAATTGTTGAAGATCTGGTTACGACAAGGTTTTGGCAAAAATGGTCGCTGAAAAGCTGAAGTATCATACCATACTTGAAGGTTAACTTGTAGAGAATAAGAACGAAGGCGAGGCTGAAAAGTGGTAGTTTCTTCATCAGTTAATTGAAGACATGCGATAGCATGTAAATCGAAGGCATCTACTGTTAGCGAGGATATCCGAAGAAAAAAAACATCTGCCACGATGTTATCAGCACCTCTAAGGTAGATCATTAAAGAGACATATTCTGTTAAGACTGACGTTAAGATGACGCTGCTGACGATCACTTTTTGCTTGATTTATAGTGTAGAAAGCTCAAACGAGAGGTTTGTGATCAGTGCACAAGATGACATTCCTTCCTTCCAGCATATGCTTCAAATGAAGAACAGAATAGTAGGCTCCCAGAAGTTCACAGTTGAAAGCTGAGTATTTGCGCTGCTGTTATGATAGCTTTCTGCTGTATAAATTTATATATATGTCCTGGCTGTCCATCAACCAGTTCCTATAGAAGTCTGCCTATTATGTTACAATTTGAAGATGGGTAACATCCAGCAGAGAAAATGGAAGAGTTGTGGCGTTTTGGAGTTGATTCTTGATTTCAATGAGGGCTTCTTCTTCTTCTTCTTCTTCTTCTTCTTCTTCTTCTTCTTCTTCTTCTTCTTCTTCTTCTTCTTCTTCTTCTTCTTCTTCTTCTTCTTCTTCTTCTTCTTCTTCTTCTTATTATTATTATTATTATTATTATTATTATTATTATTATTATTATTATTATTATTATTATTATTATTATTATTATTATTATTATTATTATTATTATTATTATTATTATTATTATTATTATTATTATTATTATTTTTATTATTCTTATTATTATTATTATTATTATTATTATTATTATTATTATTATTATTATTATTATTATTATTATTATTATTATTATTATTATTATTATTATAGTTAAGATATTATTATTATTATTATTATTATTATTATAGTCCACGTAAGAGACTTATCTTTTGGATGGTGTTTTGCTTTTCTGATAAGGAAAAGACGAGTTTTGCAAAACAAGGGATGAAACGGTGGTAGTATCCAATTATTCTCAAGAATTTTCGAAGAGCTTGGGGGGGGGGGAATCTCGAGGAAGAGGGTATTTGGAGGTTTCGGACTTTTTTCTGAAAGAGGAGAAATTCCCTCTGAAGAAATATGATATCCAAGATAGTTGAGAGATGATTTGAAGAATTCACATTTTTCTAAGGATATTTTGAAAGAATTTTCTTGAAGAAGCTTGAAAACTGCTATGAGATGTTGTTCTCCATGCTGTTCTGGCGTTGATGAAATAATTACCAAGTCATCTAGATATTTGTAGACAATCTGAAGGTGTCTAAAAATGGAGTCCTTTATTCTTTGAAAAGTAGTCCTAGCATTTTTCATCCAAATGGCATAGAAATATATTCAAAAAGGCCAAAAGGAGTTGCTATGGCAGTCTTTTCAATGTCCTCCAGCCGTATTGGAATTTAGTTATATGCCCTCTGAAGGTCTCTTTTGCTGAAGATTGCCGAAGGAAGTGGATTATTATATTATTATTATTATTATTATTATTATTATTATTATTATTATTATTATTATTATTATTATTATTATTATTATTATTATTATTATTATTATTATTATTATTATTATTATTATTATTATTACTACTACTACTACTACTACTACTACTACTACTACTACTACTACTACTACTACTACTACTACTACTACTACAGATTTTGTTTGGTTATGTAAAGTAATGTTAGATATTGCTATACTAACAGCTGATGGTAATTTAAATTTTTGTTATTTGCCAGTGTTTATTCGTAGTTCAATATTTCACTTCAATATGTCAGTTAGGTTATGATATGATAATAATTGCTTTGCTAAGTTTTGTTAAATTAACATTGTTATGTTATAGATATGATAGAAAAGTGGACTTAGGCTAGGTTTTGGGAAATAATTTTAGTTACTTTACCGTAATCAATCATTGAATTTTGTTAATGTTATCTGTTTATTCGTACGTAAGGTATGTTTGGTATATTATGATTTGCTATGTTCTTAATTCAGGTAGTATTATGTTAGCTTTATCGATGTCAAAAACTTTGTTATGGTAGCAATTATTCGTTGATCTGTATGATAGATAGGTTAGGTTATGATATATTTTTACTAGGTTTTGTTATAGATGTGTTAGAACAGAGGGATTTAGGTTAAGTTTTAGGTAATAATGTTAGGTACTTTACCGCTATTAAGCAGTGAACTTTGTTAATGTTAACAGTTTATTCGTACTTAAGGTATGTTAGGTATGTTATGATACGTAATGGTCGTAGTTCAGGTGATGATATGCTAGCTTTATCGATGTTGCGTTCTTAGTTTAGGCAATGTTATGTTAGCTTTATCGATGTTAAGCTTAATGTTAACAATTGTTCGTAGTTCAATGTGATAGATAGGTTAGAGCATGGGCGTAGGCAGAATTTCATTTAGGGGGGAAAAAGCTGTGATTTATATATATATATATATATATATATATATATATATATATATGAACATATATATATATATATATATATATGTCGTAGTATATATTTATATAGATATATATATATATATTATATATATAGGTATATATATATTGCTATATATATATATATATTTATATATATATATATATATATATATATATAGAGTATATATATATATATATATATATATATATATATATATATATATATATATATATATATATATATATATATATATATATATATATGATTTGACTTAGGAGCTGGCAAAGGTTAAGTGATTTATGTCCTTGCTCACACTGATCACTAGACGGTGTGGGTTGGCTAAACTCCAATTTTTTCCTTTCAAAGGCTAATAAAAAACCCGTATAAAAAGGAATTATTTCTGTTATAAAATAAATAAAATAACAAGTCTACAACAGTTGCAATTAAATTTTTTTATTTGTAACGATGTAAGTAAAAAATATACCTATTTGAGTCCTGAGTGGTAACTCATATTAAATCTAAACTAGCATTAGACACCTTGGATTTTCAGCGAATTTCGCAATTACATTTGTTTCCAATTCGTTCATTTTTTCACCTGCTAATTTTCTATGAATTCTCATTATACATAGTCCATTAAACCTGTCTTCGTTCATTGTGCTTCTTAGCCAAGTCTTTACTCTTCGCAGAGTGCTGAAAGATCTTTCAATGGTACTTGTTAGATATGGTAACATAAGTGCAATTAATAGACAGTAACTTCCAAATCTTTCAACTTTTGTTTATCCATTTTTTTACCCAGCCACAAGGTAAGTCAGTTTCGGTATGAATTATATTGATATCAAGATCATAAAACTCTAAAAAGCATTTTACTTTCTCACGCAAACTGCTTATGGGAGCACTTAACATAAGAAACGGGTGCAAATGAAAAAGATGACATGCTGGCACGTTGTTTTCTGAAAATCTAATCTCTAAAGAAGATGAAAGCGAGTCAAGAGAAGCCACAAGTACAGAACGCTTCCAAAATTCAGTAGAAGTTTCAGCTGGGTGATTTCCTCTATGTTGTTGAAATTGTACCTTTATAGGTGATGCAAGTTCTACTAACAACTCAGCAGCAATAGCATTGGCGGATAAGAGCAGATCAGCAGTTTTGCGGTGGTCTTTGACAACTTTCAAAATTCTTTGGACGTGATCAGAGCATGTATAAGGTCAATATTTTTCGTTTGAATAATGTTAACCAGGGGTTCAACTAAAGCAGAATATTTGGGTATTGCGAAAGAGATAATAATGAAAATGGGTCTTGTTGACGAACAGTATAATTGAAAAGCTGTTTTTCTTGTTTTATTGTTGCCTTCCTTTGATAATTTTTCTAACCGTTCAACGATTTTTATCATATTTGTATGTAAAATAGCATTACTATGATATTTTTGAGTCCAACGGGTTTCACAATGTTTAGACAAGTTGGGAAGGTATTTTCTTCTTAAGGTAAAGTCTCTCAAAAGGTTTATTTCTTTTATTGTGGCAATAGTATTTCGAACTCCGGAATAAAGTTTAGGTCATTAATGACCAAATTAAGCCGATGGCTTACACAGTGAAAATATAATCCTTTTTTATATTTTTCTCGCAGTTTCTTTTGAACTCTATGTTTTTTACCTACCATTGCTGCGCATCTGTCGTACCCCTGACCGTCGCATAGACTCGGATCCAAACCTTCTTTTTCTAAAAATAAATCAATCATTTTGGAAATGGTTTTATCATCTATGCCTTCAAGAACTTCAAACCCCAGAAATTCTTCTCGAACAGTCATTTTTTTCAAAAACGAAAAACCTTAATCCTATAGATAATTATTCTTTGCCTGACAAATTCGCAGTTTCATCGGCCAATATGGAATAAACACCAATTTTTTTTTTTTTGCATCCGCGACAATCATATTTTTTATGATAATTCCACACAAATTGGTATGCACATTTTGAATCATCGGAGACGTCCAGACGGTATTGTTCTGCCCTTGAATATATTCAATCAATTCCACATCACCACTTTCTATTCGCAGTTTAATCAGGTCTTCAAAAATTCTATCATGAAGGGCTTTACCTCTTAAATGTAAGTAATAGGTTCTTCAGAAAATTATGGTCTTCAAAATTGCTGCAATTTTTTTTTAATTTTTATTAATTGTTTTTTAATGTGCTATCTGCAGCTGAAAATCAACGGGCACGCCTTCCAGGATTGATTTAACAGCTTTGGCAGCCACCAAATGCCATCGACTTACGGTGAGTTCTAGCGGAGAATCCTGTGAGAAGAAGTTAGCTGCATAAAAGCATACAATTAGTTGATTTCAAGCCAATTTGTATGCGATAACACATTAAGACTCTTTAGAAAAAACGTTTTTTTAATGCGTTAATAATTAGTAATTACTACTTCATTATCAATGGATTGATGTATCTTTTTAAGATTTTCTACTAATAAACCCTTCAAAACGCCGTCCGGCAAACATATAAGGTTCATTATTTTTATTTCGTCAAGATTTAGTAGGGGCAAGTGCTCCCCTGCCCCCCCTGCATATGGGCTAGGGAAGGATAAATTATTACTAGGTTTTGTTTTAGATGTGTTAGAAAAGTGGGTTTAGGTTAAGTTTTGGTTTAATGTTAGATACTTTACCGTTGATAAGCAGGGAACTTTGCTAATGTTAGCAGTTTATTCATGGGTAAGATATGCTAGGTTACTATGATACATAATGGTCTTAGTTCAGGTGGTGATATGTTAGTTTTACTGATGTTAAAACTTTTTATGTTGATATCTGTAGATAAGCTAAAAACCTTTCTGTGTCAACATTTATTCGTTATTATGTTAGCTAGGTTATGATATGATAAATATTTTTGTTAAATTTTGTTACACATTACTATGATAATGTTAATTTATCATTAATATGTTATAGGTATGATAAAAAAGTATGGGGTAGGTTACGTCTTGTGATGTAATATTAGTTACCTTACTTATCAGTAACTTTGTTAATGACTTCAGTTTATTCGTACGTAAGGTATGTCAGGTATGCTATGATACTCAATGTTCTTAGTTCAGGTAATGCTATGTTATCTTTATTGATGTTAAACTTTATGCTAGCATTTAATCGTTGATCAGTATAATAGATAGGTTAGGTTATGCTAAATTTTTGTTAGGTATTGTTAAATATTACATGTTAATGTTATATAAAAGAATAAAGGATTTGGTAAAACAAAAATATTTTTAATAAATTTATGTTATGTTCATACAAAAAACTTATTTTTATGCAATGTTTATACAGAGAACTTATTTTTATGTAAAAGAATAAAAGATTTATTAAAGACATAAATGTTTTTAATATATTTTGTTATGTTCATACAAATAGCTTAATTTTACTGTTATGCTATACAAAGAACTTATTTTTTATGTTGTGTTATACAAAAATATCGCTAAAATATGGCTTAAGGCAGTAGAGCATGACATGGTGGAAGGGATGGAGGGATGGTATCTTGTTTGCGATACTGCTTTACTGCTTTAAGGTAAATAAAGTACTTATTTTTAATATAATTTCAAAATTTTTATTAGTAAAAACAAAAAATTTTAAAATAAAATTAAAAATAAATAAAATTTTATAAATAAAAAGTTTTGAAATAAAAATTTAAAATAAATAAATAAATTTTTGTAAATAGACAAAATATAACTGCAAA
>JABUQX010053280.1:20000-27500 GCA_015478945.1 Trachelipus rathkii
CAATGACGTTACACACCATTGGGCACATATGGTGTCTTAGAGTACATATCATTTTCCGCTCATATCCACTTTTTTCTTAGATTGGAGTAAGCTTTCCCTTATCACACACTATTTAATACAATTACAGATAAAACTTACCTTTTAAAAAGAAAATAAAAATGGTAAAAAAGGGCAGCCACGCGATTAGTCTCGGAGAACCCCTTATCCACTCCTATCCTCATCATTATTAAAGACCATTGACTGCCTCCGGTTATGGAGTTGTTGCCGTCATGAAATTGCTGTCTTGTTTTGATGTACGGCCTCCTTTCTTCATAAATTTCTGCAACCTTCTCGGTTTTAAATCTAATTTTCATTTTGTTGAACATCACCTCTCCTCCTCCAAACCTCATCTCTTATTCTTAACCGAAACTCAGGATTTTGAGCGTTCTACTTCAAACTCTACTCTGTTGACTCCTACAATCCATTTCCTCAATTTTCAGCCAAAGGCCGTTGTTGTGCCAATTAATATGTGCAATGCTATTGTTTGTTCCCGTGTCTTTGATTTGGAGTTTTCCCAATATTCTACCTAATAGATAAAGCTAACCTGTCAATCTACCACTAATTTCATCTGTTCTGTATATCTTCTAACTCAACTGACTATCCTAAGTTCTTCGACTACTTAGGCTCCAAATTAAAACACATTCACATTCATATCCTTCACATTTCTCTGAAATCATCATTCTTGGTGATTTCAACGTTCACCACGGCCAATTACTTTAGTCTAATTCTCAAGATACAGATAGTGCAGCTCCCTACTAGTATCTCTGATCGTCTTTGAGATGAACCCAAACATTCTAGACCTTTTCCTAATCTCTAATCCTTTTCCTTATTCTGTTAAATTATTTCTTCCTCTGGATTCCTCCGATCACTCTCTTATTTCTGTTTTCTGTTCTATTTCTTCGAGTATTCCGCAGGAAAAAAACCCGTCTACTGCGAGAAAACGTTTCTGGCACCTCGGTGCTGCAAACAGATCGGACTTGTGGTCGTACTTCTTTGATTTCCCATGGAATGACTAGAGCTTCCGTGGAAAGGGTCCCTCGGAGTGTGCAAAGCTCGAGCTAATTCTCTCTAGCATTTAGGTGTGCGCCCCATGATCTTTACCTTCACCTAAACCTAGATAACCTTGTTTTAATTCTGCTTGTTCTCGTGCTATTAGCCACAGGGACGCTGCCTTTAGGAATTACAGTCATCTTCAAATTCCAGAAACCCTTACAACTTATATTTCATCCAAAAATCATGCAAAATCTATTTTCCATGGCACTAAAAATTCTTTTCTCAGTAGAAAATGCAATAATCTCACTGGCTATTCTTCCTCGTCCTTTCTGACATTTTCCAAAAAATGTTCTCTTAACTTTGCTTCTTCCTCTTCCCCTCCTTTAGTATTTTTCGACAGCACAACTGCCGTTAACCTTCCAGTAAAGTTGAACTCTTTGTTCAAACCATTGCTTCTAATTCCACCATAAACAGTTCCAGTGCTATTCATTCTTCTCCACCTCCCTCCAATATTTTTATGCTAATATTGTTATTTCAACTAAAGGTGTTATTTTTGCTTTTTCTGAGCTTAACACTAAGAAGTCGTACGGTTTTGATGGTATTCCTCCTGTGGTTCTCAAAACTTGTGCGTTCAAACTTGCATTCTGCCTTGTTAAATTATTCCGTCTCTGTCTCTATTTTGGCCATCCCCTGGCCAAAATAGAAAAGTGTGAATGTACCGAAAAAAGGGAACCAATCTCAACCCTCCAACTATCGCCAAATCTCTCTTAGTTTTCGAATCTATTCTTAACAGGAAGATTTAAAAACACCTCAATTCTTCTAATCTTATCTCTGATTGCCAGTACGGCTTTCGTAAGAAGCGCTCTACTGGCGATCTTCTTTCTAGTCTTTTTATTTCTTGGTCCTCTTTCCTTCAGTATTTTGGTGAATGCCACCGCTCATCCTTTAAATCTTAAAATAGTGGTGTCACTCATGGTTCTGTTTTATCCCTAACTCTTTCTACCTTTCATAAAAGACCTCTCTCTGTTACTTCAACACACATCCACTCCTATACCGACGACTTCACCCTTCATTACTCCCCTCATTTTGATAGACATCCTTTTCAACAACAATTAGCTCATGCTAGGAGGGCATTCTTGGATCAACTAGCATCTGATATTTCTCGAATTTATTTGGGGCATTGAGAAAAAGGTTGTTTTCAATAACTCAAGAACTCAATTCCCCCCCTTTCCACTCCACATGATCTTTCACACATCTGTAATATTCTTCTTTTAAAACACATAACTCAAACCTTCGCCTGTCCTTAAAATTATTGGTGTTTATTTTTCTCGTGACCTTAATTGGAAGGTTCATATTACTTCTAAAAAAGATTCGAAAATGTTGTTTGTTCTGAAGCCCATTCAGAATTTCTTCACGCTACCTCAGTTGCTTGATCTTTATAGGGGTGTATACCTCACACATTTGGGGTGATTCCACTCACACGGCTCCTCTTGAAATGGTTGAGTCTAGGGCTTTTCATCTTATCAATCGAACTGTTGCATTATTCTCTTTATTTCATCACTATTACAACGGACAATTCTCTTCAATAAGATACCTCCTTCATTGAGAAGGGCTCTTGCGACACACCTTTCTACACAGTCTCATATTTTCTCTATGCAACTCTCTGACCTCAGACTTAACAGCTATGCTCAATCTTACATGTACTCTACTGGTAAAGTCTGGAACACTATCTCGTTATCTATTTTCCAAATTACCTTTGACTTCACACTTTCAAACTCCATGTTTCGGGGCATGTCGGCCTTTAAATTGGACCTGCCTAGTTAACTGCCCTCAACTCTGGTGGAACTAAGTAGGGACAGTGATTCACAAACATTTTTTTGCCGCGAACCCGTGTTTAATTTTATATATAATAATAGGAACATCTACCGAATCAGAACAGACATTGCAGAAGATTGGATGCTGCACCACGATAACGCGCCATCTCACACTGCGCTCTCAATTATAGAATTTCTGGCGAAGAAAAACATTCAAGTACTTCTACATCCTCCATACAGCTCAGATCTAGCTCTGTGCGATTTCTACCTCTTCCTTAAGTTGAAAAGGAAGTTGAAGGGTCATCATTTTGGAAAACATCAAAAATACTGTAACACGTGAACTAAACACTTCAGAAAAATGACTTCCGGTACTGATATGAACAGTGGAAGAGACGTTGGAACAGCTGGGTAACCTCCAAAGGGTCATACTTCAAAGGAGATAACTTGTAATTTCAGGTAAGTTCAATACATAATTAAATACAACATCAGTACACCTACTTTTGGGACATAACACACACACACACACACACACACACACACATATATATATATATATATATATATATATATATATAGAGTATATATATATATATATATATATATATATATATATATATATATATAAAGTGCAATATGTTCAGATGGACAATCTTAGGGGCGTGTTAGGTGTAAGGAGAATTGATAAAATGAGGAATGAACGTATTACAGTGTTGTGTGGTGTGAAAAAAGGGGTAAATGAGACAATAAATGAAAGTGCGTTGACATGGTTTGGTCATGTGGGAAGGATGGATGATAGTCGGTTGGCTAAGCGGATGTATAGTGGATTGAGTCATTAAAGGAATGTCTGGAGTGAGAGAATGGGAAGTTTGGCAGAGACGAAGAAAGGTGCATATAGGATTGATTATGGGGCTTGCGAGGGGGTGGCATAGTTGTGACCCATGGGCCAAGGGATGAACCTCACATTGGCGAGATGCCATAGTGAGGGTCCGTCGAGGTCCCGTGAAGCTCTAGGGTGGAATTTTTGACTGCGATGAATACTCACTAAAAGGTATAATGGGGGCGGTAGGACTGGGCTTTCTTTTCGACTTTCGTCATATTCTTCTCCTACTTTTCTGTTTCCAGTATGCCCGACGCACCTCACCCCTAATCTGGGGAAAGGAGATGGATGATGATAATGATAATGATTTTTGTCTTTTTTTATTATTTAATAAAAATATTCTCCCTTTTGCCTCAAAATTGGTTCAATTGATAAAGCGACAGAGTCTCAAGACAAGGGGCTAGGGTTCGATTCGTCGCCTGAATTCTAGGTAGCAATTACCTAGAGAAGCTCCCTTCCGAGAATGGGACAATGCCCGTGATTTGTAAAGTTTAGAAAGGGGTTCGAACCACGTTTTTGTATCATGGTTGGAAGCATTATATCTCTTCTGGATCTTACGAGATATCAGCCAGGGGTCGGAGCAGCTAATTCCTTTAACCTGTTCCAGCTCCGGCTCCGGCTCCATCATTTTAAAATACCCGGCTCCCGACACCGGCTCAACCCATTTTAAAAGTGGTCCGCTCCTTCTCAACTATTTTAAAATTATGTCACTCCGTCTTCTGCTTCCGCACGGAACATCTTTATTTTATGTTAAAACATTTTTTTTATCTGCATCCGGATCCGGATCTCTGCTCCATCCAAATTTTACCTCCACCTCCCTAAACCTTCCATCTACGCTGCTCCTCCTCAAGGATCCGATCCTTAACCATGGTAACAGCCTTTGAGTGTAAGTTTCCCCAAAATTTTGGTTCCTCTCTTAAAATAGGGCGGTGCCCCTAGAATGTGAAGTTAAAAAAAATAGAGTGTAATTAGAGTGTAACATTATGTAAATTAATTATTAACTATTAATTAGGTAAAGTAATTAAAGTGTAATAAAGTAAGCGTCTTTGAGGTTTTATTTAAAGAAAACACTCTCAGAGATTTATTAAGGTTGCAACAAATCTTTATGCCTTCCAAAGACTTAAATGTGTGTGTGTTTGTGTGTGTGTGTGCGTGTGTGGGTGGGTGGGTGTGTGTACCCCATAATAAGTGCACATGGTTTTAATCCATATCTTTCAACAGCATTTTTAATTAACAATTAACACAAAGTGACAGACTCAAGGTTTATTTGCTCCAATAAACCATAATTAATCTTATAAATATTTTTACCGTATCATAAATAAATTTAATTAAATTTAAGGAAGATTTTATGAAAAGAGAGACAAAGAAAAAATATATAGATAGATAGATAGATAGATAGATAGATAGATAGATAGATAATAGATAGATAGATAGATAGATAGATAGATAGATAGATAGATAGATAGATAGATAGAGAGAGAGAGAGAGACAGACAGACAGACAGACTGACAGATAGACAGACAGACAGAGTGAGAGACAGAGAGAGACACAGAGAGAACTAGAGAGAGAAAACGAGAGGAGAGAGAGAGAGAGAGAGAGAGAGAAGAGAGAGAGAGAGAGAGGAGAGAGAAGAGAGAGAGAGAGAGAGAGAGAGAGAGAGAGAGAGAGAGAGAGAGATAACTCGAGAGAGAAAACGAGAGAGAGAGAGAACTAGATAGAGAAAATGAGAAAGAAAACGAGAGAGAGAGACAGAGAGAGACAGAGAGTGAGAGAGAGAGAGGATGGAGGTTGAAGGTTTAAATTAATTTATCAAACTTCTCAATATAAAGATGTTAAAAGAAAATCTGTTTTGTCCTTTTCAAATGTCACAAAGATTGTTGCCTTTTCTAATTATACAATCGATTTCAAATTGGCTCTCAATAACCGAAGTGAGCGAGGGTAGGAATTGACTATAAGGAAGGAGAGGGTGGGGGTTGGGTAAAAGAGGGTAGAAATTGACTCAAGGGAAGGAGAGGGGGGAGGGGAAAAGGCTAGGACAAATTCTAATAACGCTATTTTAATTTTTAATATTTGGTTGAATTATTTTATTTTAATTAACCATTAAATGTTTTCAGTAGTTTCGTATAATAATAATAATAATAATAATAATAATAATAATAATAATAATAATAATAATAATAATAATAATAATAATAATAATAATAATAATAATAATAATAATAATAATAATAATAATAATAATAATAATAATAATAATAGATAGATAGATAGATAGATAGATAGATAGATAGATAGATATATAGATAGATAGATAGATAGATAGATAGATAGATAGATAGATAGATAGATAGATAGATAGATAGATAGATAGACTTATTATATCTCGGGTAAAATTACATTTTCTTATAAACTTATACAAAAAATATAAAACGTACATTGTTAATAGGACTATTGCAAACATTCATATAAAATCATTAAAATTGATATGTTAAATAACCTTCAGAAAGCCCTTAGAGGAAAAATTTCCATCAGACAACCAGAGATATTCATTCCTTCAGCAGCTTTCAGTATTGCCCCAAGAAATAATTTTTTAAGATGGCTTTTATATTTCACCACATTTAGAGCCTCTGTTACTGATAATGGCAAGGAATCCCAAACTGAAAGTTCCGCATACAGAAAAACTTAGCTGCACAACATCAACCCTCGGATAAGGAACTTGGATATCATTAGGATACCTCACAGAGTACCAAAAATAGCCACAGATTAGAGTCTTATAAATGATTTCAGTCTTAACTAATGTATTTCTCTTGGTCTCAATATGCCTAGCTTCCTGTAAATCTCTCGAGTTGCACAGAAAAGAAAAAACTTACAGAAGAGGATTTTAACTAACGTTTTGAATTATTTGTATTCTGTCTCTTCTAAATGATGAAACCATATAACTCCCCAAGACTTAATAGTATAAAACAGCGAACTGTAAACCAAGGAATAGTACATTGCTTTTGTGGTATTGAGGTCAAGGCACTTCCTAATGCGATGTGTAATAGCCACTAATCGAAGTTTTTATTGTATACCTGGTTAACTTGGTCATGGTATTTCAAATTTTTATCCATAACAACCCAAGGTACTTAAAGCTTTCCACCAATTCAATTATGTCGAGGTTTATTCAAATATTTGACTTCGTAATTGAAAAGGCGTGAACACAACAAATTTAGTTTTATTAGTATTCAAAACCAACCTGTTAAATTTAACCAGTTGTAGATATTAAGTAGTTTTTGCACAATAAATAGTCAGCTAATACAAGGATCCAGACTCTACAAGGAAAACAATATCATCTACATACATTATAGCTTTAACATCAGTAAGTAATAGGTTCAAGTCATTAGAATAGATGTTAAATAGTAAGGGACCAAGACAGCGGCAATGTGGCACCCCTGTGGATACAAAGATTGGAGAGGATTTTAAAGTCTTGTATTCGAACATATTGTGTTCTATTATTTAGGTACAATCTCAAAAAAATCATAAGCAATTCCTTTTATGCCATATCTATGTAATTTTTGAACTAATATTTCGGGATCTACAGTATCAAAAGCTTTACTGAAGTCAAGAAATACGTGAGTTTTATTGGAATAAGCTTTAAGTGCATTAATATTGCTCAAAATAATTGCATGTATAGTATCAACTATGTTTTGTAAACCCAAATTGATTGGGTAAAAATATCCTCCTAATAGAAAAATATAATTGTTTAGTCTTATAAATTTCGTTTTTTTGAGATTTTAG
>JABUQX010053280.1:40000-42500 GCA_015478945.1 Trachelipus rathkii
TTTCCATTTTCGTAAGTAAGACGTTCGGTATATTGAAGGAATAAATGAGAAAATAAAAACATAATAATAATTAAATAAAAAACAAATTAATAATAATACTTATTGCAAAAATACTTTTAATAAAAATAATAAAAATAATAATAATAATAATAATAATAATAATAATAATAATAATAATATAATAATAATAATAATAATAATAATAATAATATCTTAGGGGAGTGCTAGGTGTGAGAAGATTGATAAAATGAGGAATGAACGTATTAGAGAGTTGTGTGATGTGAAGAAATAGGTAAATGAGAGAATAAAATAATAATAATAATTAAGTAATAATAATAATAATAATATAATAATAATAATAATAATAATAATATATAATAATAATATAATAAAGATAGTAATAATAATAATATTAATAATATAATAATAATAATAATAAATAATAATAATAATAATAATAATAATAATAATAATATAATAATAAAATAACAATAATAATAATAATAATAATAATAATAATAATAATAATAATAATAATAATAATAATAATAATAATAATAATAATAATAATAATAATAATAATAATAATAATAATATAATAATAATGAAGATGATTACAATCTAACATCAAGGTTCAGTTTCGTTCAATAAGTATTTGTAGTAGAAGTGGTAATAGCATAATAATAAAATAATAATAATAATAGTTAATAATAATAAATAATAATAATAAAATAATAATAATATAATAATAATAATAATAATAATAAATAATAATAATAATAATAATATAATAATAATAATAATAATAATAATAATAAAATAATAAAAATAATAATAATATAATAATAATAATAATATAAAAATAATAACAATAAATAATAATATTAATAATAATAATAATAATAATAATAATAATAATAATAATAATAATAATAATAATATAAAATAATAATAATAATAATAATAATAATAATAATAATAATAATAATAATAAATAAATAAATAATAAATTTATTTTATCATACAGACCTTGTTTTTCTTAATTTTTTAAATTTAGAATGTATACTAAAATTTAATATGATGGTAAAAAAAATTATACCAGCCTTAAAGTTTTTTTTAAATTAATAATATTTTTTTTTTTATTTATAAAATGTTAAAAATATTTGTTTTAATTTTTTAAGATATTTATAAAAATTTTATCTCGAACCGAGAAAAAAAAAGATTTCTTTATCTAACGAGATTTTTCTAATGAATATTTAGACAAAATTTATTGAATACCTTTTTTTTTTTTTTTTTTTTTTTTTTTTTTTTTTTTTTTTTTTTTTTTTTTTTCTTTCAAAAGAAAACTCTGTTGTCTATATATTTTTTCTTTTGTTTTTTCTTTTTTTTATAAATCCCTTCTAATTTTGGGGGGATTATTCAGAAATTGCAAAAATATTGATGCTTTTTTTTTTTTTTTTTTAATTTGAGTAGCAGGTAAAACTTTTTTGGTAGTATTTTTTTTTTCATTTTAATTTTATTTTAGTTTATATAAATAAATATTTTTAAAAAAATCTTTTTTTATGATAGTGTATTTCCTTAACTCGGGACAAATTTCAGACAACAAAAGTAGCTAATGTATGGAGGATCTTATTAAATATTAATTAATAATAATTATTATGAATTGGTTTGAAGCTTTTAAAAATCTTGGTATCTTTATCACGGCTTTCGGCTTCGATTGCGGCACTTCAACGACAAATAAATATTAATTAAACGTTTTACCGTTAAAGCTTTAAAAAACTTCTGAATTTAATATCCGGCTCTGCTCAGGAAATTTCAATGAAAAATAAATACAGAATAAAATGTATTTTCCGAGGGAGAAAAAAATAAAGTTTAAGGAAAATGTGTTTGAGAAGCGACCCATTAATGGCGTTTCGCTTTTGATTTTGAAAAGGCAAATTCGAATCTAAATGATAATCTTAAAAGCTGCAATTTTGAGCCTAATTTGAGGCAATTTGCAACAAATTCATTCAAAAAAATTTCAAACTTTTTTTTTTTTTTGAAAACTTGGACAAAAATAGCATAGATTGCATGTAATAACACACACAACACACACACACACATACACACACACATAGCACTCACACACATACACACACACACACATGTAATATATATATAATATATAATATAATATATATATACTATATATATATATATATATATATATATATATATATATATATATATATATATATTATATAATGAGCATGAAAATAAGTTCTATTAAATATTTAAAACTTATCAAACCTATAAAATCAGAAATTTGACTCGTAAATCAAGCCTGAAAACTTCGAGGTGTTTTCCAAACTCCACCCCCTCCTTTACGAGAATAAACAGTATATATATATATATAATTATATATAATATATATATATATATATATATATATATATAATACTATAAATATATACAGTTACAATATAAAAATTTATATATATATATATTATATATATATAAT
>JABUQX010053281.1:0-33356 GCA_015478945.1 Trachelipus rathkii
TAGGTGTTGGGTTTCCAAGGGGAGGGGGAATAGAAAAGGAACAGAGTGAGATTAGTATGAATTTGATGGTAGATAATACCACGAATGAATTCAGTAGTTTAGAATATTCCAAATTGACGGAATTTTATGGGTTTAGCCCATCTCCAAGGGAAGCGTTAGCTGAAAGTTCTCCTGTACGAACTTGTTCGTCTCTAAGTCAAGCAGAGACGACTTCACCTTTTAAAATATTGGGAGAAGTCATAGGGGATGCAAACAATATTCGTTTGGATGCCAGTGATTTATTCTTGGTAACTATACCCAACGAGGTAGTAAATGCTAGACAGACACGACGTATGGGACCAGCACCTGAGTTACCTCATATTATGCCGGTTCCGATAGAGTATATAAAGAAACGTCGGCGGGATAGTCAGCTTTGAAATATTTTTGCTGGAATATCAGATCAGATAAGTACTATTTTCTCCCTAGAAGAGAAAATGGTTCTAAATAATAAGTATTATTTTCTTACATAGCCTGTTTAAACGGTTATCTTTCTCCATAGAAGAGAAACTTAACTTGATTTAGTCTTAAAAAAAAAAAAAAAAAAAAAAAAAAAAAAAATTTTTTTTTTGGGATATTTTACTAAACTGGGCGTGGGTTATCATAAAGAAATTTTTCCTTAAAAATATTTTTATGATAAATTGTCAATATGACTAAAGGTGAAAAACCATTTTGTTGGGCACTCAGAGAAATCACTTACTTAATCGCTTACTTTCAAAGATTGAAAGATGGGGTCATATAAATGGTTACCTGGTTATAAAATATATTGCTTTGGTAATATATTTTATATTAAATTATACTCAATAAATTTATTATTTCATGCATGTTTAACCCTAATTTTTATATCCAGTTTCCCCAGTTTTTTTAGCTAATCTAGGTCCACTCACGTGCCGAAGTTGTTCAATGATCGCTGGACGATGATATCTAACGGTAAAATTGTTCATTGTCGACAGCATACCACAGACCAGAAGATCTGCGAGGAATAAAACGGTTTGGAATGGGATGTTATGAATAATCAAAATGATTGTTCATAACAGACATTCATTAAATTAATTTAATACTTTTTATTTATTTTGTACTTATTATTTATAACATTATATTTCCTATTTAATATGATGTTATGTTATTGCATCTCCATCTATAGTTGGGATGCATATGATATATGGAAAGCAAAAAGGTGGTAGTGTAAAGTTTTTTACATGACGGTTTCAATAAGGAGGTCTATGATCACCTTATTAATGAAATGAATATTCAGTCAATCAACAAATGCTGTCACGGAAAAACAAACAAGGGAAAACGAGCAATTAAATAATTACATGCATAGAGCAAAATGTTTTAAACCATTAATTAAATCTAATAAAATTGGTGATGAGATTTTTTTTGATTAATTATTTATTATTTAATATTTTAATATATTAATTTGAAGAGCTAAATATCGAGAGTTGAGTGTGAACGAATTATGTTCTTTCTTGTGCTCTTAATATAATAATTGTTATATGTTCCTTTTAGGTACGTGGTGTGTTGACGTCTGTGTTGGTGTTTGTGCTAAAAAGAAATTGTTAAAGCAAAGCACACACCGATTATATAGTTGTATTTAACACTACCCCCTAATTATGTCACTTTTTTTATTGACCGTAGGGTCTTCGGAGGCTAGCCTAATTCGAAATGAAAAAAGATATTTAGCTAGCAAATATAATATCAACACTCGAATAGATTATAGCCCTGGTCGCGTCTTATCAGAGTGTGTGGCCAAAGTAGAGGCCCTCATGTCATCAAACATAGATTGTATCTTGCTGTGGGCCTTGACAACCATAGCATGGAAGAAAAAGGAACTTATTAATAATGATGGTAAAACTGTAACAGTAATTATACCTAACCCTGATTATGATATAGAAGACATTCCCTCGTTGATGTCACAAATACAAGCTGTAGTCGACAAAGTCAATCCCCAAACTAAAGTAATCTTGATGATTCCTCCAATTGTAGACCTTTATACATTTAATAAAAATAGAATTGTAAAACAGTGGGGGGATTCATTTGCGGGATATTGTATTGATGACCCTGAGCTTGATCCTAAAAAACTACAGGATCACTCCATTCAAAGTTTTGATCAATTTGAGTCTTTAGTATCAGACCATTACACTTGGCCAAAGAAGCTTGTAATCAGGGGTGTTGAAATTATGAATTTCCATCATGGGGTATCTAAGAATAATGTGAGCAATAATATTACTCCCCATAATAAATATTTTAGAAAAGTACAAGACACTCTAAAATCACCCTTACTTCTTGATGGGCTGCACCCAAATAAACTATTTTTAGATGCCTTAATTGGAAGGTATCGTCAGTATTTTGTTCCCCCAAAACAAAAAATTCAAGCACCTAGACCAATTTTACCCTATTCACGTAGTATGACTCAGGGTACACATCGAAAGACAAAAAAGAATTTCAATCAAAGTAGATATTATGATAAATCCTATTATGATTATTCCCGGCCTTCGACTTCTACATATATTCCAGAATTTAATAAATCTCTGGAACCAGATACCAGATATTATGTGCTCACCCAAGAAGACAGAAGATTTTAGCTATTATTTTGACGCCAAGTCAATTTTACGTTGGTGGACAATCAGCCCCTTGTGTGCTGTCAGCTCAGGCAATGACTACACCCTCGAGTAGTAGTATGCCAACTTCAGGTAACCCCTCTTGGTTATCTTATAGTAATGAAATCTATGCACCTGTTGCTTCACAAAGCACTGCCAATTATAATACTGCCTCGTACAGTATTCCTGGCCCTCAGCCTGAATCAGTTTCCAAAATGGATTTAGACATAGGAGACCTGGATAAAATTCAACGGCGTTCTGTACGTTCAGCTATGCAAGCTCTGCAGTGGAATAGATTGTCCTCTGACAGACGTAAATTAGCTATACAGCATTGGATTAAAGTAATATATGATGAAGATGATTTAAGTAGGGAGTAATGCGGTTACCGTTACCCTAAATACAATAATTTTTGTAATATATTTTATATTTTTATATTTAAAGAAATTAAGTTCAAATTATTCATAAATAAACTTTGAGATATTAGTAATGTAATTAATAAAAGAATATTTATATTAATATTATACTTGGAAGACTTTGTTTTGTTTTATTTAAATCTGTAGCACTCCCTCGAGCAGTGCTACCTTTTGAATTAAAATTGGTACACCCTTTAGTAGTACTATATTTTTTCCGCAGTATTGGTTCGCTTTTAGACGATGATCTCCCTTTGTTAATTTCTTCCTGATTAACTAACCTTCCATCATTTGTAATTTATATTAAAATGGATGTTTTATAAAGGGGGGGTTTAAGCTTATCAGGGGGGGATGTAAGGGGGATCGTCGTCTCTCACTGACCCAATACCAATTCAAGTAATCAAGTAACTAAAAGTTCTGTATTTATATATTCATTTATGATAAACCTTAAAAACTAGGCTTGCCACTAATTCTTATATTGTTCCAGAGAAGTTATTGATGATAATATAATTCTTTGTATATCTGGACTCCTTTAATATTTTGTTACTTTTGTTAATGGTAATTTCTAAACATTCATATTCATAATTGAGTCCAAGTCCAGAAGTATTGTGTTGGTCCTAAAGGAAACAGTATTTGTCCTATTGACGTTCTTCTTGGATCGCTCATACTATCCAACCATCGTTTTCAGGTGGGTCACCACCTTTTTCTTAACTTAATGATTCTTGTTTTAACTGAGCAAATACATGATAATACTATAATAATATTTATAAATCAATTCGTTTTGGGTTAATGAAGATTAAGATTCAATTAAATATAATAATCACTAATTGTTGTTTACAGACCTCTATGTCTGCCTTTGGAAGGGTCAGTGAAAACTATAGTTGTGCGAGAAAACAATTACCGAAGTAGAATAAAAGCCTCTCGTGGAAGTTAATTTAACTAAAGGGTTAGTTTTGATTCTTTTTAATTCAATTGAAATTATTAGTTTTAAAATTATAAAAGTTCTAATCATATATTTTTGATTAGGGTTTTATTCTATGGTCCTATTTTGACTTTAATTCTGGTCCAAATCACCATTCAATTCAACTCATCTTCAATCTGTTCTATATTCTCTGGTTCGGAGTACATTGAAGTGGTTGACGTATGCACATGATTGAGATCCTTCCTAAACATACAGAGGAGTATCTAGAGAAAGAATTGGTTGAGATTAACCTTAATTTTTGGTCTACATTAATATAGAAATACTTAAGTACTACACTGTACTACTCTACAAGAATCTACTACGATTACTACAGAAGTGAAAAACTACAGATAAAAGTCATTAATGAACTTACTTGGAATTCCTGATATAACAACTTTCTCATCTGAAGCCTTTAAATGAAGTCTTTGTTAACAATTGAAAACAGCATCTATTAAGAATTTGTTCCTTCTGAAACAGAGAAGATAGAAACAGATTAATTAATTAATTTAAGCTAAGTTACAATTTATATGTTAAGCACTATTGGGAAAGAATACTTACCTCTATTCTCTCGGTATTTGGTTTCTTCCTTTCATTCTTGCAGTCGAACCAGTCTTGCGTGAACGATTTTGTTTTGCATTTATATGAGTTTATATTATATTCAATAATTAAAAAGCGTATTAATCTCGTAGCACTCCCTCGTGTAGTGCTACTTTTTGAATTAAAGCTTATCCGGCTATATTAAATTCAATAAACCATAACAGAAGCACACTTTCATTATTCCCTTGAGTTTTTTTTCATTAAACATTGATTTCATAAGTTAGGAAGGGAAATATAATTAAGTGTGCCAAAGAATTAGCAAAACAAACACTGACACAATCCTAAGAGCAAAACTACTGGCGGATAGGATAATCGAGGTCCAAATCGTTGACCCAAAGTTAGGCAAAGAATAATTGCTCTAACACTTTGAACACCTTTATTCCCCAGAAGACGACAAACTACATCTTGTCAGAGAGATACACCTAAGACGTTTTCATTAGGAAAAGGTGTGTACTGTTTTGTTTGAATTTTTATTAGCCGTATTTTAAATATCAATCTAGTCATACATACCCAGGGAAGTAACTCATTGTTCTTGATAGTTACTTCCCGTTACATATACACTTAAAAATGGCGCCCGAACAGGGACCTCGTGTTCCTGCTGCCAGTGGCGCCAGATTGTGAATTCGTTCACACTGATCTTCACAGCGTTTTGACACTATTTCCATATTAATTCACTGGTTCGACTTAAAAAAGGTTTCGTTTTTCGATTAAATCCTCGCTAAAGGAGTTTCTTTCTTTTTTAAAGAACTTTCTTATTTCAAACTTAATTTGCGTACATATTAAGCATGGCTCAAGCTCAATCCCTTGCTTCCACCAGACCGAAAACATCTGGGAAAATGGAAGAACGTGACAGAAGGGATTCGAACCTTAATTATAATACTTTACAAAGAGAATCGGATGACGCATCATCCAGATTCTTAACACAAAACATTCGCATGCAAGCACGGGATATGCCTAGAAGGCGTAACTCTGATCCGTGCATGTACGAATATGGTGATGATGATGATATAGATGATCGGCAAATATCAATAGAAAAGGATGAAATTTTGTCCATGCCCGTTGCAAGAGATCTAATGGAATGGTTTCAAAAAGATAAAAAAGTTTTAGCGGGCAAGTTGACTCAATTACAAACAAAGGCTAATGTTGTAGATAAAGGACAACCTCCTGAGCCTTCCCTTGATGAAGGTGATATGGAGGAAACGTCCATGATAAACAAAAGTAATAAATTACTCCAAACTAGTACAAAGTCACATAAGCAACCTCAGTTACGTCTGGGTGAAGCTTTGACTAATAATCATAGTAAAAATGTTGATTATAATAATTTTCCCGGTGGTCTCCCTAGAGAAGACAAACCGGAAGGAAAATACACCACATATTCAGGTCTCCCTAGAGTAGACCTGGGATCCCCTAATAAATTCTCTGTGCCCCTAGTTGCACCGTCGGATATTAAACCTGCAATGAATACCCATAATTCACGGGCGACGTTGCAAGTTGCACAACCCTGTCTGAATAATAAAAATCCACGAACTATGTATAAACCATTGTTACAGCCTACGTCTCAAACATCTTTTAGAGAACGAGGTCCAGATGATGACACGTCTTTGTATACTGGCCGACAGATTAAGCAGCACATAGATATGCTGACTGAAGCTATCTCTATGTTGGCTCAGATATTAAAAAATTCTCAAAGGCTTAAAGTCGTCGATCCTGGAAAATACAAGTTTGAGGCTGACCAGGATCTTTTTATATACTTGGGTGATTTTGAGGCTTACTGTAGCCTTCACTATCCACAAGCCCCTAATCAATGGTTGCGGTTATTGGGTAGACAGCTTGAGGGTAGTTTTTTAGACCTTTATAAATTAATTATAAAAGAAGATCGAGACTATTTTTCCGTCCGAGACACACTCATTCGGTGGTATGAGGACGAAGAAAAACGTAAAGAAGAGTATAGATTACAGGCTTATCACGCGGCTCATCGTAAGCGCGGAGAAAGCATCCGTATGTACGCCCTCAGACTTGAAAGGCTCGCTAGAAGAGCTTATCGGGGTCTCGATATGAGAGAACACGACTCATTGCGTGCAGCATTTTTATGTAGTCTACCCCCATATATAGAAAAGAGCGTAAGAAAATATATCAAAATGCAAGAGTTGGATGGAGTGGGTCGTACCCCATGGTATAAAATAGTTGGGTACGCTGACTCGTTAGAAAGTGATAATACGGAATATCCCCATTCCATCTCTCAAGCTTCTTCAGCACCCATAGAAGGTGGTGGAGATAACAAAAAGCGGAACAAAACCCTTGATGTTTTGGATGAGTCCACTGACTCAGTAATACAAATAGATACAGTATATCCACGTTGGACAGATGTACTAAAGAATCGTGGTACCCAATCTAATGATAATACAAGTACTAAAAATACTCAAGCCAAAAGTTTTTATAACAGTGGTAAGAATAACTCGCAGGAAAGGCAGTCTGGTAGTCGATATTACAGAGACAATAGACGTAGTCCGTCCCAAGAACGTGTTAGAACCTACAGTAGGAAAAATGACCATCCTGTAAATAGGGAAGATAGGGAAAAAATTATCTGTGCCTATTGTGAGAAGGTGGGACACCATATGGAACAGTGCTACAAATATTTGGGAATTTGTAGTTATTGTAGAAAGAAAGGACATTTGAGAGCAGAGTGTCGGTCCTATAATTCGTCACCCTCTCCCCCGCGTCGTCGCCAACGTCAAGTAACATGTCCCTTTTGTGGTGGCCCACATCCTGGTATGAGGTGCCCTGATGAGTCACCTTCACTATACAATGGACCAAAAGTGGTTGAGTGTGCCTCAAATTCTCCGCCTAGGCTTTCGCGGAAACCGGTGTCTGGGGTGGTGAAAAAAATCACTTCTCAGACATATACCCATTCTGATAAAAATGAGGATAGTTTTATTCCTAGACATGAAGCCTCCCGTTCCACTCGCCCCTTCTTGAACCCTTGTGACAATTGTAATTTGTCCCATTTGGAGGGGAAATGCTTGGGAATTACAGAACAAACGGTTAGCTCACAGGATTTAGATTTAAACCCTCGGACTCCACGAAAATGAGTCGTTTTGTGGAGACCGAAATAAATTCAGGCTCGGAACTACGTGGCTCCTTAGATGAGGGTGGTTTTGAAATCCCTGATGAATTTTTTGAATCACCTTCCGAAAACATCAGAGATGATATGGTAATAGAAATTAATCTTTGCCAGGCTGATATTGAACCTTTGATCGTTTGTGCAACAATTGTTGATTTTGGGTCCCCCCGGTTTGACTGTCTAGTCGACAGTGGGGCAGGTATAAATTTAATAAGTTCAGAAGCTATAACTAGGTTTGGGGAGGACAAAGTGATGTATCCTTCTGTAGAGGCTGGTGTGAGAGCCATAAGTGGATTCGGCAATAAGAAGCGGATACCAGTTACTCATTTTTTGAAACTAAGATTGAACTTTCAAACCGGATTTACGACCAAACCTGGTGCATTTTTCATTGTTCCTCATGAATACATGGTAGACCATACGTTGATATTGGGCACATGTGCATTAAGAGAAAATCATCTCCTTCCTGATATGGCTCGACAACAATTAATACATCTAGATGGAAAGGTGGTTTACGTTGTCGCGGAGGGGATGCGTGATATATTAAAAAAATCCCCCCAAAGTTGCATGATTTCCATAAATAATGTAACCGTTGTACAAAATAATGTGAATGATACTGAGATCATGTACGATCAAGGAAATGATCGAAACCTTAGAATTATTCTGAAAGGACTGGAACAAACACAGAAAACTTTTGATTGGAGTTTGGTCCACAGGCAGTATCGGATGTATCGTTCTCAGATTTGCGTAAAAGATGGCATAATATTTTATAAAAATAAATCGGGAGACTTGTTATATTTGGTTTCAATGGATCTTTTACTACATATAGTTTTAAGTCTCCATGTGTCGTGTGCCCATATTGGGCGAAACAAATTAATTCAACTAATCTACAAACAATTTTGGCATCCGCGTATTAATCAAGTTGTTTCAGATGTTGTTCGCTGTTGCCCTGTTTGCCAAATGCAGAAAACATTTTCCACTAATGTGGTTCCACCGATGCTGAAAATCCTTGCAAGTTATCCTTTTGATCTATGTGCAATGGATCTTCTCCAATTTCCTAAAACCTTTAGTGGGAATAAGTATTGTTTAGTGGTAATAGACCATTTTTCTAAATGGGCATCAGTAGTTCCCATTGCTGATAAATCTAGTGTGACTGTTTCAAAAAAATTTAAGCACCAAATATTACCTTTTCTTCCTAAGGTACCAAATTGAATTTTAACAGATAATGGAACAGAGCTCACTTCTCAGGTTTTTCAACAGGTGTTGCAGGAAGGTAATATTAAGCATATTCGTACCTGGCCACTTCATCCCTCGAGTAATGGGGTGTGCGAGAGGTTTAATCGTAGCTTGATTCAAATTTTGAAATGTTTAGTTTTGGAGAAACCAGCTGAGTGGGATGAAGAATTAGCTTCCTCTGTATTAATATATAACAACACTTTCCACAGCGCATTGAATATGTCTCCTTCTGATTTTCTTATAGAAAAAGCACACTCCGCTAGTCATACCTTCCCACAATATTGGAAGGAAGGTAGTGCTAACTTTAGGCCTTATAAAAAGGGCCAAAAAGTCGCTCAGAAGGTCGTCAGAACGGGCCCAAGTACTATTATGAAGTTTCAATGCAAGTGGGAAGGTCCTTTTGTGGTAGAGGAGGTAAATGCTAATAGAGTAACATACATTATTAGGAGACTAAATAGACTTACTAATTAATAGATTACAAAAAGTCCATTTTCTCATTTAAGAAGATGGATTGACATACCTAATTATTTGCGGAAGTACTTAAATCGTAATAAAGATATTAGTAGCAAATTTTTTTCAGACAATACAGACGATACTGACTATTTAGACGACGACGAAGACGGGTTAGATGTAGTTTCGGAATCGGGGACCGTGATTACAGAAGATGGGGAAACACCTGTAGAAGCTGAATTGTTTGATGATAGTTTAAGTCATATAGCAGAGGGAGATGCCGATTTTGAGGGTTTTCTGCAATTGCAATTCAATCCTATAGCCGTGGACACTTTTGCACAATTACCTGATCTATCGGCTGATTTAAGACATTTATATGGCGATCAGGACATTGACATGGTAGATAGCACTAATGGTGCAAAGTCACCTCCTTTAACTTGCCCTTCTCTAACTAAGACGATTACCCCGGTGGTACGATTTTCGTTACCTGCGGTGGAAATTCCTCCCTCGATTGTGACTTGTTCAAGTTCTTTGGTTGGTTTGGATCAACTGGGGGTTGACCATGGGGATGTGTCAACGACTCACTTTGCGGAAACCAAGGATAGCGATAGTATAATATGTGCGGGAGGGGGGATTCTTGCAGCTCCTGTTCAAACACCTACATTGGATTATCATGACTTGTACGCTCATGAATATCCAATTCAATTTCAGTATCCTTCTGTATTGGATTCATCGGTTCTGGAGGGGAATGACAATAGAACTGAGGCCTCTCTGATGCATTCATTTGGGAGTTCTAATATGTTAGAGATTTTGGCAGATAATATGGAAGATCACCCCCCTTTCAATACATTTTTTAGAGATAGACCACCCTCGATAGGTGTCGGGTCTCCAAGGGGAGGGGGAATAGAAAAGGAACAGTGTGAGATTAGTATGAGTTTGATGGTAGATAATACCACGAATGAATTCAGTAGTTTAGAATATTCCAAATTGACGGAATTTTATGGGTATAGCCCATCTCCAAAGGAAGCGTTAGCTGAAAGTTCTCCTGTACGAACTTGTTCGTCTGTAAGTCAAGCAGAGACGACTTCACCTTTTAAAATATTGGGAGAAGTCATAGGGGATACAAACAATATTCGTTTGGATGCCAGTGATTTATTCTTGGTAACTATACCCAACGAGGTAGTAAATGCTAGACAGACACGACGTATGGGACCAGCACCTGAGTTACCTCATATTATGCCGGCTCCGATAGAGTATATAAAGAAACGTCGGCGGGATAGTCAGCTTTGAAATATTTTTGCTGGATTATCAGATAAGTACTATTTTCTCCCTATAAGAGAAAATGGTTGTAAATAATAAGTATTACTTTCATACATAGCCTGTTCAAACAGTTATCTTTCTCCATAGAAGAGAAACTTAACTTGATTTAGTCTTGTTTTTAAATGGAAAAAAAAAAAAAAAAAAAGTTTTTTTTGGGTTAATAGTTTTACTAAACTGGGCGTGGGTTATCATAAAGAAATTTTTCCTTAAAAATATTTTTATGATAAATTGTCAATATGACTAAAGGTGAACAACCATTTTGTTGGGCTCAGAGAGAAAAAAAAATATTAGTAATTACTTACTTGCAACAGAAAGACTGGAAGATGGAGTAATCTTATATAATGGGTACCTGGTTATTAAATATATTGCTTTTGGTAATATATTTTATATTAAATTATACTCAATAAATTTATTATTTCATGCATGTTTAATCCTAATTTTTATATCCAGTTTCCCCAGTTTTAGCTTATCTAGGTCCATTTACGTGCCAAAGGTATTCGATGATGGTTGGACGATGATATCTGACGTTAGTATTGCTCACTGTCGACAGCATACCACAGACCAGAAGATCTGCGAGGAATAAAACGGTTTGGAATGGGATGTTATGAATAATCAAAATGATTGTTCATAACAGACATTCATTAAATTAATTTAATACTTTTTATTTATTTCGTACTTATTATTTATAACATTATATTTCCTATTAAATATGATGTTATGTTATTGCATCTCCATCTATAGTTGGGATGCATATGATATATTGAAAGCAGAGAGGTGGTAGAGTAAAGTTCCTACATGACGGTTTTAATAAGGAGGTCTATGATCACCTTATTAATGAAATGAATATTCAGTCAATTAACAATGAATATTCAGTCAATCAACAAATGCTGTCACGGAAAAACAAACAAGGGAAAAAGAGCAATTAAATAATTACATGCATAGAGCAAAATGTTTTAAACCATTAATTAAATCTAATAAAATTGGTGAGGAGATTTTTTTGATTAATTGTTTATTATTTAATATTTTAATATATTAATTTGAAGAGCTAAATATCGAGAGTTGAGTGTGAGTGAATTATGTTCTTTCTTGTGCTCTTAATATAATAATTGTTATATGTTCCTTTTAGGTACGTGGTGTGTTGACGTCTGTGTTGGTGTTTGTGCTAAAAAGAAATTGTTAAAGCAAAGCACACACCGATTATATAGTTGTATTTACCACTACCCCCTAATTATGTCAATTTTTTTATTGACCATAGGGTCTTCGGAGGCTAGCCTAATTCGAAATGAAAAAAGATATTTAGCTAATACATGGAATATTAACACTTGAATAGATTATAGCCCTGGTCGCGTTTTATCAGAGTGTGTGGCCAAAGTAGAGGCCCTCATGTCATCAAACATAGATTGTATCTTGCTGTGGGCCTTGACAACCATAGCATGGAAAAAAAAAGAATTTCAATCAAAGTAGATATTATGATAAATCTTACTATGATTATTCCCGGCCTTCGACTTCTACATATATTCCAGAATTTAATAAATCTCTGGAACCAGATACCAGATATTATGATTATTCCTCCTATTCAGGAAACAATCAAAGTAATTGTTTTGATCCAATGTCATATAATGTTGGTGGACAATCAGCCCCTGGTGTGCTGTCAGCTCAGGCAATGACTACACCCTCGAGTGGTAGTATGCCAACATCAGGTAACCCCTCTTGGTTATCTTATAGTAATGAAATCTATGCACCTGTTACTTCACAAAGCACTGCCAATTATAATACTGCCTCGTACAGTATTCCTGGCCCTCAGCCTCAATCAGTTTCCAATCTGGATTTAGTCATGGGAGACCTGGATAAAATTCAACGGCGGTCTGTACGTTCAGCTATGCAAGCTCTGCAGTGGAATAAATTGTCCTCTGACAGATGTAAATTAGCTATACAGCATTGGATTAAAGTAATATATGATGAAGATGATTTGAGTAGGGATTAATATGGTTAACGTCACCGTAAACAAAATAACTTTTGTAATATATTTTATATTTTTATATTTAAAGAAATTAAGTTCAAATTATTCATAAATAAACTTTGAGATATTAGTAATGTAATTAATAAAAGAATATTTATATTAATATTATACTTGGAAGACTTTGTTTTGTTTTATTTAAATCTGTAGCACTCCCTCGAGCAGTTATACCCTTGAGTAGTACTATATGTTTTTCCGCAATATTGGTTCGCTTTTAGACGATCTCCCTTTGTTAATTTCTTCCTGATTGAATAACCTTTCATCATTTGTAATTTATATTAAAATGGATGTTTTATAAAGGGGGGGGTTTAAGCTTATCAGGGGGGGATGTAAGGGGGATCGTCGTCTCTCACTGGCCCATCAACCATCAAGTATCTAAAGTAACTAAAAGTTCTGTATTTATATCTTGATTTATGATAAACCTTAAAAACTAGGCTTGCCACTAATTCTTATATTGTTCCAGAGAAGTTATTGATGATAATATAATTCTTTGTATATCTGGACTCCTTTAATATTTTGTTAATTTTGTTAATGATAATTTCTAAAAATTCATATTCATAATTGAGTCTGAGTCCAGAAGTGTTGTGTTTGGTCCTAAAGGAAACAGAGAATTTGACCTATTGATGTTTTTCTTGGATCCATTCATACTATCCAACCAATCATTCTCAGGTGGGTCACCACCTTTTTCTTACCTTAATAATTCTTTGTTTAACTGAGTAAATACATGATAATACTATAATAATATTTATAAATCGATTCGTTGGGTTAATGAAAATTACGATTCAATTAAATATAATAATCACTAATTGTTGTTTACAGACCTCTATGTCTGCCTTTGGAAGGGTCAGTGAAATATAGCTGTGCGAGAGAACAATTACCGAAATAGAATAAGAGCCTCTCGTGGAATGTTAAGTTAAACTAAAGGCGTTATTTGATCTTTTTAATCAATAGACAATATTAGTTTTGTAATTATAAAAGTTCTAATCATATATTTTTGATTAGGGTTCTGTTGTTCTATTCTATGGTCCTATTTTTGCCTTTAATTCTGCGTCCAAAATCACCATCAATCAAACTCAGCTCAATTCTGTCTATATTCTCTGCGTTTGGATACAGTGAAGGGTTGACTATGCACATGCATTGAATCTTTCCGAACATATAGAGGATATCTAGAGAAAGAACTGGTTGAATGAACCTTAAATTTTATTCTACATTAAATAGAAATACTGAAGTACTACACTGTACTACTCTACAAGAATCTACTACGATTACTACAGAAGTGAAGAACTACAGATAAAAGTCATTAACGAACTTACTTGGAATTCCTGATATAACATCTTTCGCATCTGAAGCCTTTAAATGTAATCTTCGTTAACAATTGAAAACAGCATCTATTAAGAATTTGTTCCTTCTGAAACAGAGAAGATAGAAACAGATTAATTAATTTATTTAAGCTAAGTTACAATTTATATGTTGAGCACTATTGTGAAAGAATACTTACCTCTATTCTCTCGGTATTTGGTTTCTTCTTTTCATTCTTACAGTCGAACCAGTCTTGCGTGAACGATTTTGTTTTGCATTTATATAAGTTATATTTATATTTAATCATTAAAAAGCTTATAAATCTCTAGCACTCCCTCGTGTAGTGCTACTTTTTGACTTAAAGTATATCCAGCATAATTAAGTTAATAAAACATAACAGAAGCACACTTTCATTATTCCCTAGAGTTTAGTTTTTTTTTATTAAACATTGATTTTGTAAGTTAGGAATGGAAATATAATTAAGTGTGCCAAAGAATTAGCAAAACAAACACTGACACAATCCTAAGAACAAAACTACTGGCGGATAGGAAAATTGAGGTCCAAATCGTTCACTCGACGTATCTGAAGCCAAAAACAATTTCCAACGCAAAACCCAAACTACTCTTCTCAGATTAAGGTCGAATGAACATAAAATCTATAATCCCCCACAATGCAAGTATTAAAGAAATATAAGCAACATTACATCTCACACGAACCAGACAGACACTACATAGCACTTCCTATTATATATTATTTATTTATACATACATAAACATATTATATAATAGATATATATATATATAATTATATATATATATATATATATATATATATATACTTTATCAACTCTCACGGGCAGGGCAATTTTCAAGGAGGGTGTAAAAAAATACACATGAAAAGAAAAAACTATAAACGGAAAAACTAAATATCACCCAAGTCCCTTGTCTAACGCCAATTCCCTCAGGGACGTAACCGCGAGACTAAAGATTAGGAAAGATTGAGTCCAGTTCATGAAAAAAAACATATGAGGTAAGGAACTCCACAGAACAGATCTGACTGGAAAGAAGGATGCGCCACAACGAAGGGGACTTGAGTTTCCGATACTTCTACAACATTTATGTGAGAGCAAGGCACCTCTTGTTCTACGAGATAGACACAATGGTGGAGTAATGCGAGATATCAACTCGCTCGAGTAACTGCCGTTGTAATACCTAGTAAAAGAGGAATTGTGCCAATAATGTCTCTTCGTAGAAAAATAGGGCCAAAGGATTGAGATATAGTTTTTTAGTCTCAACACATCAAAGGAGGGTGGAACCGGATCCACCCCAAATATGAGAAGCTGTACTCCATACAAGAGCAGGCAAGATCCTTATCTGAAGTAACTGACCAGAAGGAAAAAAAATTAACGCAAACTGAACAGAAATCCCAGCATTGATTTGAGGTCTGCCAAGACAATTCACTCATTGGTTTAGTCAAGAATATTATGGTTTACAGCGTGAACATTAGAGTCGTCGAAGGGATAGGAAAAAGTGGAGTATCTAGAGATTCCCGTGTCAAAAGCTACAATTGTTAAGAGTTAAATTTCACAAGAATGCGGTTAGCCCACTGATGAAATCCCGCCAGATCGGCAAGAATGAATCAGAAAACTGTAGACGTGAGGAAACTCTAGATACACAAACGAGGGAGCACAGTTGAAATGAGTGGAGGAATGGAGAGTGGCTCACGTCTACAGTTTTCTGATTTCAAATTCTTGCCGATGTGGTCGGGAATTTCTCGGTGGGCTACCGCAGATTCGGTGCTAGATAAGTTAATACTCTTTCTAGCACATAGTTTTTCAACTAACGTCTCATAATCTCCTCTCTCTAGAAGTCACCTCCACAAAACTATCAACACTCAGTCCCTATTCGACTTGGAACTCTTAAATTGTGTTCTACAGAGCCTGTAAATTATCAACATAAATATTCTTGGTACAAATTTAAATTTAAGTGTGAAGTGTTCTTTGAGACCTTTCATTCAATAAGTAGAGCTATTGTGGAATTCTGATCATATGGCGTTTAAGTTTTTTCTGCCTGTTAGTGAACTTGTTACATGTCTATGTAGTGAAATCTGTATCATTCGCCTCCTGTATGGAGATACTCGTTTATCATATTTGGGGTTGGATTCCCTACTGTGCTCCACAGCATCCTTTACAAGTTTAAGTTTTTGAGCTTAAACGTAGACTTAATTAAACTGTCACAAGTACTTTCTGTGGAAGATCCGACGTAAGCCTGGCTATTCTTTAATTGATCGGGTGTGGGTGACGCCTCTAAAAAACTGCTTATCTTTTATCTCTTTAACAGAGGTTATTCATTATCGCAGAGTGTGAGGCTCGAGACGAATTGATCCGCTCACATTCCTCAAACACTTCGCGGTCGATCAGGCCCTCGTTTACCAAACACAGGATTCGTGGTACCTTACTCTCATGTATGAGTATGGGAGAAATACGATTCGAGAGTACTAAAGGGGTGTTGACGCGTTGTCTAGGGGCCTCTTTCTTTCGCGATCTTTTGTGTTGAAACTGATTTGACAGCATGTCTTAGTTAATCCATAGGGTTTTCATTATAAGTTTAAATTCCATTGTAACTGATCTTTTCGTGGCATTTGGTGCCCTATACATTATCACCTGGGTGATTAGTTCATCTTTTTAGTTTTTCCTTTCCATTTCTATTTGTTTTGCTCCTTACCCTTTTATGCGAAAAGCTCGCCACAGCCCCGTAGAGATGGTGCATCGTCACATTCAGTACTATATACTATATATGTGTAATATATATATATATATATATAATTAGTAATAGAGATTAAATCTGTATAAAATATTATCTTAGATAATTAACAATCAGTATTACTTTAAGTATACTAAATACATAGAGTAAACGGGAATTAAAATCCATTCAAGTAAATAACCGCTCCAACTTCCCTAGATTTAAAGTAACATGACTATAATACTATGATAAATTAAGAACACAACCTCCAACTTGATACAAAATTCAAAACAAAACTTAGTTAACACACCTTTTCCTAATTGAAACGCTTAGGATATCTCTCTTGACAAAATTGTAGGTTGTCCCGATCTTTCGGTACAGGTAATAAAGTATTTTGCAAAGGGTGGAGCAATTATTTCTTCGCCTATATCTTTGTTAAGACATCAACAATTTGGACCTCAATATTTTCTATTCCTCCCTATGCAGTAGTTTGCTCGTAGATGGTGTCTTAAACATCTTATTATGTATTTTCGCTTAATATTTCTTTTGCACACTTCAGGCATTGTCAAAGTTTCCATTCCTAACTTACAAAATCAATGTTTAATAAAAAAACTAAACTCTAGGGAATAATGAAAGTGTTGTGCTTCTGTTATGTTTATAACTTAATTATTTTGGATATACTTTAAGTCAAAAAGTAGCACTACACGAGGGAGTGCTACGAGATTATATGAAGTTAATGGTCTTTGATATTAAACTCATATAAAATGCAAACAAAATATGAACTTGAAAAAGACTGGTTCGACTGTAAGAATGAAAAGAAGAAACCAAATACCGAGAGAGAGGTAAGTATTCTTTCACAATAGTGCTCAACATATAAATGTAAACTTAGCTTAAAAAGCATAGAAATAATCTTCTATCTTTCTTCTGTATTCAGAAGCGAACAAATTCTTAATAATGACTGTTTCAATTGTTAACGAAGATAACATTAAATGCCTCAGATGCGAAAGATGTTATATCAGGAATTCCAAGTAAGTTCGTTAATGACTTTTTAGCTTAGTAGATTTCACTCTCTCTTAATCGTTAGTTAGATCTTGTATAGTAGTACGATTTATACTTCAGTATTCCTATCATATAAGTAATCCAAAATTATTCGAATGTAATCGCAACACACTTCTTTTAACTAGATACCTCCTATTTGACATTATAGGCAACACTCTCACATTCATGGGGCAACGTCAACCACTTCAATGTTACTCCAAACCATGGACGAATCATAATATAACAGATAGCAAATGAGTTGCGAAGACGTGAATTGTGACTGGGACCAGATATTAATTCTAGTCAAAAAACTCTAGGACCAGAGAATAGTGAACAACGAAAAACACTCAAATCAAAAATATATGATTAGAACTTTTATAATTACAAAACTAATAATGACTATTGAATTAAAAAGAATCAAAACTAACCCTTTAGTTAAATAACTTCCACAGAGCTCCTTATCTATTTCGGAATATCCTCGCACAGCTATATTCACTACAAAAACATCCTTCCAATAAGCAGATCATAGCATGATTATCTGTAAACAAACAATATGGAATGTTAAAATGAATGCAATACGTATATATTTTCTTTCATTACTCAATTCATTAAGAGATTTTATAATAGATTATATATATTATATTATCATTTATTTACTTCAGTTAAACAAAGAATATTTATAGGTGAAGAAAAGGTTGGACCCACCTTGAGAGAGTGGTTCATGAGTGAGATAATGAAATGTGTAGCCAATATGAGAAAAAATATACACAGAGATATAGGCACAGTATATTTATACTTTTATTGTTTCCCCCTGATTCCCAAAAGCACAACACTACTCGTGACGTCAGACGCAAGATGAATTAGGAAGTGGTTTAGAACAGAGGTAGCATTGACCAACAAATATGTTAGTTATAACCCACTAAGATAGAATAAGAAAGGGATAGTCCAGAGTTAGACAAAGAAGCCGTATGTATTTATCTAACTCAATTAACTGTGAAACCGCTTGGTTAACCAACTTTTTCCCTTAGAAAGAAGAAAGGTGGGGCAAAGCGACCTGAAGCCACTGTGTTGTAATGATAGCATTGAATCAAGATGATATTAAAGACGAACGGTACGGTACGGGACGGACACGGTAGGCGAATGAGGCCAGGAGATACACTATCTAGCCCCACTTTACATTCACCCCACCGAGATAGCTAAAAACCCCTCTCTCACCTCCTCTTTCGATCAAGAAACAGGCCGATTAGACTATGTGCGAAGAGTAATAAAGGTAGCAAAGGCATGAGTATGAAGGGTGAGTCAAAGCACAGAAGATATTCCTTCTGCTATAATTTATACAAAGAGGAAGTCCGGCGAAAAGCGAACCGAAGAGGGGCGGAAAAAGGAGAAAAAAAAATAAGTAATGTTTTGTTGAAAAGTCGACGCTGTTAAGTTATGACATGCGAGCATAATATCTGTGCAAAATAGCATGGGGTATATCAGTACTAAACTGTTGAAATACCCACATAACACAATAAAGCGTACTAGTTTACTGATTTTAAATCTTAAAGTAATATATCCGCTTTAATCGTGTTAGGGCATTCATTATATATACAAAATAAAACAATAGTAAACAATAGTTTTCTTGATTTTAATCCATATTTGTAAAAAACTTATCTAAAATTTATTTTATTTGCGCGTTCTGCAAGTCGGGGTGCGGGGGGCTCCAAGTATAATATTAATATAAATATTCTTTTATTAATTACATTACTAATATCTCAAAGTTTATTTATGAATAATTTGAACTTAATTTCTTTAAATATAAAAATATAAAATATATTACAAAAGTTATTTTGTTTACGGTGACGTTAACCATATTAATCCCTACTCAAATCATCTTCATCATATATTACTTTAATCCAATGCTGTATAGCTAATTTACATCTGTCAGAGGACAATTTATTCCACTGCAGAGCTGGCATAGCTGAACTACAGACCCGTTTGAATTACAGTCTCCCGATGGACTAAATCCAGATTGGCGGGAAAACTGATTGAGGCTGAGCCAATACTTACGACCTCGGCAATTATAATTGGAACAGTGCTTGTAAGTAACAGCGCAATTTAGATTTCATTACTATAAGAGATAACCCAAGAGGGTTGACGCTGAGGTTGGCATACTACCATCTCGAGGAGTGTAGCTATTGACTGAGCTGACAGCACAACCAGGGTCTGGATTGCCCACCAACAGTTTTATATATGACATGGGATCAAATACAGATACTTTGAATGTTTTCCTGAATAGGAGGATAAATCATAATATCTGGTATCTGGTTCCAGAGATATTTAAAAGTTCTATTGGAAAAATATATAATTTGAAGGCCGGGAATAATCATAGTAAGATTTATCATAATATCTACTTTTTTATTGAAATTCTCTTTTTTTCCATCTTATGTTGTCAAGGCCCACAGCAATGATACAACGCGCTATGTTTACGAAAACATGAGGCCTCTACTTGGCCACACACCCTCCTGACTAAAAACTAGCGACCAGGGCTTATCTATTCAAGTTTAATCATTCCATTGTTATAATTAGCTAAATAACTGCTGTTTTTCATTTGGCGAATTAGGCTTAGCCTTCCCGCAAACCCTAAGTCAATAAAAAAAAATGACATGAATGAACGGTTGTCTGGTGGAAGGGGGGAAGGGGGGGGTTCTTTGTAATCTCTCTGACACCAGATTAAGCACTTTTTGGTAATACAAAACGAAATATAATGCGGTGTGATGCTTTCTGCTTAACAAGTCTTTGAGCACAAACACCACACACAGACGTTCAACACACCAGCGTACCTAAAAGGAACAATATAACAACTATTATGCTATTAAGCAGCACAAGATAAATACATAATTTTACTCGACACTCAACAATCTTCAATTTATTTAGCCTCTTCAAAAATTAATATATTTAAAAAAATTGTAATGACAATTAAACAATTAATCCAAAAAAAAAATTCTTCTCACCAATTTTATTAGATTTAATTAATGGTTTAAAACATTTTTCTAGTAACTAAATTATATTTAAATTGCTCTTTTATCATGCTCTATTCAACTTCCTTAACCATTAATAATGGTAACTGAATATTCATTGTAATATGACTGCTGAACTTATCAATATTCATTAATAAAATCCGGTAGGAATCAGATAGACCTCCTTGATTAAAAACCGTCACTGTAGGAAAACTGTTACCTCTACCACCTCTCTGCCTCTTCAAATTATATCATATGCATCACCACACTATCTTTACCAATTGGCATTCTAACATACATTTCATATTTAATGAGAAATATAAATGATTAATAAAAGGTACGAAATAAATAATAGGCAAAATGAAGTACACACAACCATACTTTAGAACAAAACATTTTGCTTATCATAAGCATCCCATTCCAAAACCGTTTTTATCCTCGCAGACTCTGGTTCTGTTTGTTATGCTGTCGAACACAGTGAGCCATATTTACTAACGTCAGAATATATCATCGTCTCACTCCACCTCAGCGAATACGCTACGGCACTTGTAAACTGACCATAGATAAGCTCTAAAACTGGGGAGAATCTGTAAACTTATAAAAATTAGTAATTTAACTGCTTGAAATTATATATTTATTTATGATATAAATCAAGGAAAAACAAAGACATCACGCAGTATATTACCCAAAGAGCTAATTATATTACATATACCAGGTACCTCATTGATCAGATAAGTCGATACTTTCCATCTTCCGAGTCTTTCGTTCAAGTAAGTTAGTAATTACTGAATATTCTTTTTTTTCTCTCTGAGCCCAACAAAATGGTTGTTCACCTTTAGTCATATTGACAATTCTTATCACTAAAAATATTTTAGGAAAATATTCTTTATTGATAACCCAGCACGCTCCCAATTTATTTGACGAATAATTTCCTAACCCAAAAAAAAACTTTTTTTTTTTTCGTTTTTCCATTTAAAAACATAGACTAAATTTTCCAAGTAAGTTTCTCTTCTATGGAGAAAGATAACTGTTTGAACAGGCTATGTATGAAAGTAATACTTATTATTTACCACTAGTGTTGTAACTCCGGCCATAAATTTGACCAGAGACCGGATAATCCAGTCTAAAAAATATTTTTGCTCCAAGCTGACTATCCCGCCGACGTTTCTTTATATACTCTATCGGAGCCGGCATAATATGAGGTAACTCAGGTGCTGGTCCCATACGTCGTGTCTGTCTAGCATTTCAACTGTAAAAGTATCATATCTCAACTTTCAGATTTTGCCACGATAGAATATTAGTTTCGTTATGACTTCCCCAATATTTTATACTATAATTTGAAATTTCAGCTTGACTTACAGACGAACAAGTTCGTACAGGAGAACTTTCAGCTAACGCTTCCCTTGGAGATGGGCTAAACCCATAAAATTCCGTCAATTTGGAATATTCTAAACTACTGAATTCATTCGTGGTATTATCTACCATCAAATTCATACTAATCTCACTCTGTTCCTTTTCTATTCCCCCTCCCCTTGGAAACCCAACACCTATCGAGGGTGGTCTATCTCTAAAAAATGTATTGAAAGGGGGGTGATCTTCCATATTATCTGCCAAAATCTCTGACATATTAGAACTCCCAAATGAATGCATCAGAGAGGCCTCAGTTCTATTGTCATTCCCCTCCAGAACCGATGAATCCAATACAGAAGGATACTGAAATTGAATTGGATATTCATGAGCATACAAGTCATGATAATCCAATGTAGGGGTTTGAATAGGAGCTGCAAGAATCCCCCCTCCCGCACATATTATACTATCGCTATCCTTGGTTTCCGCACAGTGAGTCGCTGACACATCCCCATGGTCAGCCCCCAGTTGATCCAAACCAACCAAAGAACTCGAAGAACTCACAATCGAGGGAGGAATTTCCACCGCAGGTAACAAGAGAACGAAAAGGGCGTACCACCGGGAAGTGGAATTTTGGTTGTATGGTGTCTGGATGTAATCGTGCTTAGTTAACGAGAAAGGGGCAATGTTAAAGGAATGGTGACTTTGCCACCATTATGCCATGTCTACCATGCAAGTCGACTGATCGCCATTATAAAATGTTAAATCAGCCGATTAGTATCAGGTAATGGCAAAAAAGTGTCCACTGGCTATAGGATCTGATTGCAATTGTAGAGAAAACCCTTCAAAATCGGCATCTCCCTCGCTATATATTACTTAAACTATCATTCAAAAACAATTCAGCTTCTATCAGTTGTCCCCATTCTTCGTAATCACGTCCCCGGATTCCGAAACTACATCTAACCCGTCTTCGTCGTCGTCTAAATAGTCTTTAAAACTATGCAATGAAAGAAAATTTGCTTACTACTTATGATTAGTATATCAAAACGAATTGGTTCAAAAACCATATCGAGGGAGTTGATGGCTCTCTTATAAACTTAAATTTGAGAGAAAAAGGGAAAAAATGACTTTTAATCTTTTAGTAAGTCTATTTTAGTCTCCTTAATAATGGTATTGTTACTTCTATTAGTACAGTTTTACCTCCTTCTACCACAAAAGGAACCTTCCCACTCTGCATTGAAACTTTTGCTCATAATTAGGCACTGCCCCGTTTCCTTGCCTGTACACCTTCTGAGCGACTTGTGGCCGCTTTTAGAAGGCCTTAAGTTAGCACTAACTTCTGCCACATAGTGGTTTGATGGGAATTAATGGTTCTATGACTAGTCGTCGGAAGATATTTTTTTTTAGTGTGCTCTTTTTTTTGTATAAGTAAAATTCGAGAAAGTGAATTGACATACACACGCTGTGGATTTTATAGGTTGTGAATTTAATTAAGTTAACAGTGGAAGTCTATACTGTCTTTTTCGAGTGCGCTCACTCAGTCTTGATTTCTCCTCAAACTAAACATGTTCTAACAATTTTAAGAAATCAATGCTACGATTAAACCTTCCTCGCACCACAATGCCCATATTACTTGCGAGGAGAGTGAAAATAGTGGCCAACGGTACGGAATCCATCACGGACCTATAAAAGATAGTCCTACCTTCGCTGGCAACTCTGCTCGGTTTTTGAAAAACGCTGACTGAATGAGCTCTTTCCATTATCTGTTAAGAATTCAATCTTTGAGTATTCCCAAGTAGCTTAGTGATAAAAAAGTGGTGTTCGTGGTAATATCCTTGGGTTGTAAAGCTTAATATAAATTTTCTTGAAACAGTCACTAAGATTATATTCAGCCAATGCGGAAAACTTACTTGAGCATGCCCATTTTAAGAAATAATGGAATCAATACCAAACCTAAACAGTGTACCACTAAAGGGGTTTAGAAAATGTGAAGAAGATCCCATTGCAACAGTAGATCAAAAAGGATAGACTTGCAAGATCTTTTTTAGCATGTGGTGGTGAACAACATTAGTGAGAAAAATTGTTTTCTGCATTTGTAAAGATCAAGTACAGTAAGGGCCAACAGCAAACAGAACATCCGAAACAACTGTGGATTAATACGATGGATGCCATAAATTGTTTTTGTGTAGATAGTGATTGAATTAAGATATTGTTTCGCCCAAGAGGATATGAGCACGCACGACACATGGAGACTCTTAAAAAACTATATTAGTTAAAAATCATGAGATATCGCAAAGTTAAACAGAGTCTCTCCCGAGTTATTTTTAAAAATATATATTGCCATCTTTTTATCGGCAAAATCTAAGTGAGAAACGAACATCCCGGATAACTGCCTGTGACCAAACGCCTAATCAAAAGTTTCTGTGGAGTTTTCCAGCTCCTTATGCCGTTGTTCAGAAATAATTCTAATGTTTCGATCATTTCCTGTTGAGTCGTAGGGAACATGATCCCTTTATGGTTCAGTATCATTCACATATTGTTGTTAAATCAATGTTACTTTATTTATGTGAAATCTATTGCAACTTGGGGGATTTTTTGTAATATTAAACGTCGATCCCCTCCGCGACAAACGTTTTTTAAACCACCTTCCATCTATGTATTGTATAATCCCTTGGGTCGAGCCAAGATCAGAAGGAGCATGATTTTCTCTTATGCACATGCTGCTTTTCCAAGATAACGTATGGTCCTACCATGTATTTCATGAGGAACCAATGAAAAATGCACCATGGTTGGTCGGTAATAAATCCGGTTGAAATAAAGAATTCAATTGCTTTTATGTTTCAAAAAAATAAAAATGTGTAAAATGTACGAAAAGGTTAAAATCTTGTATCCGCTTCTTATTGTCCGAACTCCACTTATGGTGTCTCTTCACACCAGCCTCTGAGCAGTGTCGTAAGGATACATCACTTTTGTCCTCCGCCTCAAATCGCTAGTTGATAGCTTTACTGAATCATTATTAAATATTTTATACCCTTGTGCCCCACGTGTCTTTTACGAAGCGCCAATTTAGACAGCACAAACACTTGAGGGGAACCAAAATCAACTATTGTTACACAAACGGATCAAAGGTGCAATTATAGCCTGCACACCCGATTTAATTTCTTAGACTCTATCATCATCCTGATTAGTGTCTTTGGAAGAAGCGCTATTTCAAAAAAAGTTCATCAGCCGGGATTTGTTCCCATAAACCACCTCTCATCTATAGGATAGCCACTGTTAGTTCCGATGCCTGAATTTTATTTCTCTTCTCCAGCAAAACGAAGCTCGCATTCTTCGTGGAAAGTCGAGTGGTTTAAATATCGAAATCCTGCTGAGCTAATGTTGTGTTCTGTAATTTCCAAAGCACCCCTATAATGGATCATCAAAATTCAAACATTGTCACAAGGGTTCAAGAAGGGACGAAGCTAGTGGAATGGTTGAGCGCCTCAATGTCTAGGAATTAAAGTAACATCCCTCATCGGTTTATCAGAATGAGACACGGTTATTAAATGTCTGTAGTGATTATCGCCCACCTTTTACGTGTCAAACATCCCATGATTCACCGGTTTGACCGGACAGCCTAAAAGCGAGAATTGAGACACACCAACCGCAACTTTTCGTCCATTGTATCTTTCAGCTGAAAGGTGAACTTCATTCTAGTTGGACTTTAATATACATTTACCAGTGATGTGGACAAACACCACCTAGAAAAAAGGACATTCTACTAGACGTTGTGAAAGAATCATTCTATAAGATTCTAAATCTTAACTACAAAATTCCCTTCATGAAATAAAATCTGTAAATTCTACAAAACTACAAAATTCCCTTCATTAAAGAAAATCTGCATAATTCTACATCTTAGCTACAAAATTCCCTTCATGTAAAAAAATCTGCATAATTCTACAGACATTCTTCACTTCCTTATCATTCAGTCAACCTTTAAACCTACATTTTTTCCTTTATCTTTATCTCTAAGGACATTGTAAAACCCTTCCCCCATTCCCTTTCCTGCGAGTTATTCTTACCATTGTTATAAAAACTTTTGGCTTGAGTATTTTTAGTACTTGTATTATCATTAGATCGGGTACCACGATTCTTTAGTACATCCGTCCAACGTGGATATACTGTATCTATTTGTATTACTGAGTCAGTGGACTCATCCAAAACATCAAGGGTTTTGTCCCGCTTTTTGTTATCTCCACCACCTTCTATGGGTGCTGAAGAGGAGGCTTGAGATATGGAGTGGGGATATTCCGTATTATCACTCTCTAACGAGTCGGCATACCCAACTATTTTGTACCATGGGGTATGACCCACTCCATCCAACTCTTGCATTTTGATATATTTTCTTACACTCTTTTCTATATATGGGGGTAGACTACATAAGAACGCTGCGCGCAATGAGTTGTGTTCTCTCATATCGAGACCACGATAAGCTCTCTTCTATCTGCAGCCTTTCAAGTCTGAGGGGTCGTACATACGGATGCTTCTCCGTACCTACGGAAGTGTAAGAAACCGAGCTAAATAGAAATTAGTGATAACTGCATCTCTATCTGTTTTCTTTTCCTCGCTCCTCAAATCCAGCCGACAATTGAAATGTGTAAATGTGCTGGGAACGTTGATTATGACCCAAGAAATTTTAAGTCTTCGGATCTTCTTTAAATTAAATAATATAAAGGAGCTAAAAAAACTATCCCTCAAAGCTGTCTACCCTATATAACCGCAGCCTTTGATTAGGTGCCTGTGGGTAGTGAAGGCTACAGTAGGCCTCAAAATCAGCCCAAGTAATATAAAGAAGATCTCTGTCAGCCTTCAAACTGTATTTCACTTCAATCCCGGAGCGAGAATCGGAGTATCGTACCTGAAAGCCTATTTGAGAATTTTAATATACTGAACCAAACATAGAGACTAAAGCTTCACGTCATAAAATCAGGTGCGCTTAATCTGGTCGGCCAGAGTACAAAGACGTGCTCAAATCAATTCTGGACCTTTGTTCTTGCGTAAAAGAATGGTTGAGAATAGGAGTAAATAGTCTAAATATAAATATTATTTTATGTCATTTTACATATATATATACACATGTGTTGGCGATGTGAATTGTATATTGAGATCCGACAGTAGTTGGTGCATGAGCATTTCAACGAAATCCGCCACCGGAACGATGGAATCACTTAGACTTTGTATTCATGAGGGGGAGTTTAATACTACACCCGATGGATGCCAAACAATCTTAGCAACTAGGGCACAAGAAAGAACAAAAATTTCTGGTCACCCCTTAAGGTCTATGGAAATTTCCATAGAAGAAGAAGTCAAGACTAGCGTAGAGGGAAGACAGAGCTGAATATGTGAAGTGTAAAAGTGTTTCTTCAACAAGGTGTGATAAAGTGGCTTCTCTAGGGAGACCACCAGGATAATTATTATAACATACATTTTACTATATTATGGTCAAAGCTCACCCATGACCGTAAACTGCAGTGCTCTATGACTTTTGCACTAGGTGTGGTGAAAGAATTTATTACTTGAGTGTCATAGTTAATCCTGACGGTTTAAAACCCACCTGAGTCACCATTTTCAGGCAAGCGAAGGCTCAGGGGAGTTGTCCTTATCTACAACATTTAGCTTTTTTCAATGAGTTCAACCTATCGGCTAAACTTTATCTTTTTGGTGAAACGCACCCATAAATCACTTACAATGGGCTAATGGGTACAAAACTTCATCCCTGTTTCTATTGAATAGATGATAGTGAACCGGATATGCATCTATATTGATACCACTCGACATCACAATCATATCGGTACATGGCACGGCATCGAGAAGTAAGACGCGCTGCTAGGCAGAAAATCTCGGTGCTGTGCCGAGATCAGCGGAAAGGTGATAGTTTAAATGGTAGTTAAGAGCGTGAAGAATGATTGCGGTCAATTCCGATTCTCTTGGTAAGTGGTGTCCTGAATCCGCTTTCTGTCAACCGCTTTTCTTCCATTTTCCCAGACAATTTCGGTCTGGTGGAAGCAAGGGATTGAGCTTGAGCCATGATGAACTATATAAACCATCATTGAATTTGTATTACACTGAGTGCGTTGATTAAGAAAAGTAAAACAAAATGCGACATAAGAGAAAAAGGGAAAAAAGAAACATGCACAAGTTTAGTGGAAGAAAGTTAACGAGAAAGTTATATGGAAAAAGACTATAGTTTGTAAGAAGTCAGGAACCAAAAGAAGGTGAATGAGCGTATGGAAGAGATAGATATACCAAAGAGCGAGGCAAGAAGAAGAATACAAGGAAATCAAAGACTAATAAAGAGAAAAAGCAAGCGAAAATGAAACAGAAAAAAGAAATAAAGAAACAGAGGAAGATTGTGAAGTTTAAACCTGGAACAAGTAAGAAAAAGAAAAATGGGCGTAGGTCTGTTTGAGAATAAGGCGATGGCGGGGAAAAAAAAAAGAAAAAAAGGAAACAAACAAAGGAAAAGGGTTCCCATGGGACCTTGAAAAGCACGCAGATTTTTTATGTGTAATAGTAATAACAGAAAAGGAGAGCAAATTACGAGAGGAAGAAACAACTAGAACCAACCGTCCCAGCGTTCCCCTGAACTGATAGCCCCAAAATAGAAGACTAAGGAATTGATCATTTTAAAAAGCCAACGGGCTAATTTCAAAAATTCAAACAAAAACCCAGCTATCCACCCACCTTTTCCTAATGAAAAAAAACGTGGCGCTTAGGTTGTATCTCGCTTACTGGATCAACAGGTGGTACGTGTCGTGCTGAAGGGTAGTAAATCGGGAATATAAAGAGTGAGAATGAGGTCACCGGACTGTCCCTTCAAAGGGGTTTAGAGCAATTATTCTTCGTCCCAGAAAACGCTCTTTGGGTCAACATTGACCTCAAGTTTCCTATCCGCCAGTAGTTTTGCTCTTAGGATTGTGCTACAACTTTATTTTGGTTGTTTTGCTTAATGGGTTTGCGGGTTGGTTGAAATCTGTATGCTATTCAGCTAAAAAAATTTACGAAATGCAATGTTTTAATGTAAAGATAAAAAAACTGCAAACTTCTAGTAAGTAAGGGATAAGTTGATTATTCAATAAACCCTGTGCGTGATGGGTTAGTAGGACACTAGAAGTGAAGAGGACGCCGAGGAGACTGGTAAAGTTCGTAAAATGTTGTAGCCCAGCCCACAGACAACTACTCGGTGATTACCAAATATATTATTTGTATGGCGTTAGAGAGGTTAGAAGCGCGGGGCATAAGTGTTTATATGTGAAATTAGAATCACGGAGAGTATTAATTTCAGTCAGTCTCGTGATAGAAGGCAAACACAAAACGTGGTTGTGGCACGCAAGACGTGGGGAGACTTGGTGAATAGAAGTATGTGTATAAGAAAAATGATAAAACACCATGAATCTAACCAAGGGAGAAAAGAGAGTGATAGAGAGTAAGGTGGAGAGAGTAGTTGAATCCAAAAACTGTTATAAGATATAAGCAAGAATTAAGAAGGGACATATAAAGAAGAATGATAGAATTAGATCTAGTAGTGATTGGAGAGAATCTCACGATTTGAAAGAATGAATGAAGAATTGTGTGTTTCCGAAGCGACGGGTGAGGTATGGGCTGGCGGCGGCGTATGGTTGGTGCGCTCGCGTTAAAGTGGTGAAATCTTGGTTTAAGGTGTGGCGCTAGCGAGAGACAAAGTAGGAAAAGGGCTTTGCACCACGGTGTGAGAAACTCAAGAAAAGCGATAAAGCCCTTCTAAGAAGTGTCGTTGTGGATGGGCATGGGACCAGAGTTGGTTGGACATGCAATGAAGAAACCATCGCATAGTATAGCCCGGCGATATGTGAATTAATAGTGGGACCCCACCCCAAAGGGGTAGGGGAGAACATATTCAATTTGTGAAGAGGCCGTGGAAGCTGGGTGTTGAGTGGATACCTAGAGAATAGTAGAACACCATTATGAGGATCACGTGAGGATGTGGATCGATGAAAATTGTCGGAGCGTCCCGGAGGCGACCAGTGAGGGTGAAGAACATCAATGAGGAGACTACCTGTAGGTTGGTTGAGCAGAACCATATTGTAGGTTGTGGTTATAATAGAACGTTTATGAGAAGCTATTCAATAGATATCTTAGTGTAGAAGCATATAGAACCCCTCATAGTGCCGACCAGAGGGGAGAACATCAAGGAGTTAGCCGGGGTAGGTGGTGTATGGACAGTGAGAGTAGGTGAATACGATGCAAGTAGATAGGGCGTATACATCAAAGGTGTTAATGGGGCTACGCATGATAAGGTGGATTTATAAGGAATCACAATGCAAATGATCCCGATTTGTGTGAGAATGAATGACCCATGAGGTAGTAGGAGAAACAGCAAAGAGTAGCCTGTGAGGGGGGGATGGACGCTGGCAGAGGATTTTTCCAGAAAATAGCGAATCGGGTAATTGAAGCCGGACCAGGACCGGTGAAGGCGTACCATAGGGGGTATGAGGCGCTAGAAAACAACTTTCGAGCCGGTAACAAAGTTGCTATAGGCCGTGGTTGAGGGGTGATGCGACCAGATGGAGGGAGAACAGCAAGTGTTAGTAGCCTGTGAGGTGGAGGACCAGAGGGGTAGAACAGTGCAAGATAGCCGGAGGTGTGGGGATTAAGGAAACTCCATTAGTCGCTTCTCTGAGAGAAACAGCGAGGAGTATAGCCTGTTCAGGGGTGATGGACCATAGGGTGTGATAACAGCAATGTGAGAAGCTGTAGGGTGAGGGACCAAGTGGGAGAACATGCAGATTAGTAAGCGTGTGAGGTGAGGGACCCAGAGGATGTAATGGCATTATGAGAACAGCAAAGTGAAAGCCGCTTGGTTAGGGTGAGGGACCAGAGTGGGAGAACATCAATTAGAAGCGCCTGTGTAGTGGTGTGAACCTAGTGTCGGAGAAACAACTTAATAGAAAAAGTTTGATAGCATGGCCTTAGCGGCGGGGGGGCGGTGACCATCGGGCAGGAATACTGCTTCTGTTGTCAAAGAATTCGTGGTCTGAGTGCCTTTGTGCTGGCTTCAACAATTTTAATCATGGATTGAAGGGTGGCAAAGAAACAAGTGCGTGCCCAAGGAGGTGATGCAAAGGTGGTCTGGTGCAGATAAGACTTTAGGTGTGGATATTCCAACCTGTATTCCTGTAAATTCTCAGCTCGCGGACGTATTGTGCGGGCCACTTCTATATAACCTAAAAACGTAGCGGAGAGGGTCACGCAGTCGAAAAGCAGCATCACGCAAACCTCTGCTCGGCAGTAATTGATGCGGTGGGCTATGAGGTTGAAGTTCAGAACAGACCCAGATTTTCCTGTTAAAGTGTTTTATGCTAAACTGTTTTCTTGAGAATAAAATCGATGTTGCCGCTGGTGGGGCCGTGTGTCGGTGGGCTTTTCACTATTTCTGGGATAAGAGAAGTAAGGGATTGTCGAACAATACACCGTTCTTTTCTCTTACTTAACTCCCACAAGGTTTTAGTATCTCAAACATACGTTAAGTGTGAAAGAAATGTCCTCAGTTGCGGGGTCTGTGTAGTATTTGCCTATTGAAGCTTAATGTGCTTCAGCTTTTCTGTTTATTTTGACAAAAGTTTTAGGCACTCACCACCCAGGCTGTGCTTGTGCATTAGGATTGCCTTAGTTGTGCCCCCGTGATTGCGTCCCGAGTAGTTGCTAACCATTATCATCCGAGTTAAAATCATATCTAAGTAGCTTGTGAGTGTTGTGGTCAAACTTGCACACACATGTGAAATTCGAACATTGGCGGGTGGTCTGAGCCACCTTGCTGGGTGACTTTTCAAATTTATTCTAACCACCCAAGGTGGCGTGCTTTTGTGTGGCATATTTTTGAAGACGTCTGTCCCCTGTCTAATGGAGTAGGATATAGCTAGTTTATTCACTCCCTTCGGAATGCTTGGGGCGTGGTTGTCTCTTTCAAAAACACCAACGAATTGTATCATTCGCGATTTTTAGTACTAAATTCGAAAGCACCGCTAGGGCGTTACTTTCTCCCGTAGCTTTGCTAAGCTTCTCCTCCTCTCCAACTTATAAAATAACAAAATTTTTAAACCTCCTCAATTCTATTCTATGACTCATCTCTTTACGTTCTCATACACATTCCATCTTCTCTTTAATTATTTTCACATTAAAATAGTGAACAACTCACAGGACCCTTCTCAAATCTCTGAGATTCTTTCGTAGTGCCTGCTCCTCCTCTCGACGGGAGAGAGAAATTCGTTGCCGACCCATCTTGTCCACACACACCCTTGCGACGCACATTACACGACATCACACTTATTTCCTCACCAAATCCAAACTCTGACTCCAGAACTTAACCGCTATACTGCAAATTTTCATGTTCAATCCACTGTTAAAGTCAAGGAAGCACACTTCCTAGAAACCCCATCTTCCACTTCCTTTCACTTAACACTAGCAAACGATGTCACATATTGGGGCATGTTAAAGCCTTCTGATCTTATTTCTCCATGGAATACATATTTGCCGCCCAACACCAGTTAGAATTAGGTAGGCCCCTCCCCACCAGGGAAGCATATATATTATACTCATATAGATGTGACTAGCAGTAGTATATCTATTGATATATAAAAGTTTTATATAGGAATAGATAAGAAAAAAAAAAATATAGAGATAGAGAGATATTAGCTATATATATTTTATAGAATTATATATAATTCGAGAGTATTCGAAGTTTCTTATATATAGTATATCTTATATTATATATATAGCCGTGAAGAAGAATAAATAAAAGAGCAATCCCCCTAGTATTGGTTTTTATCATTATGTTATATCTCAAATATATAATGCTTAAGGTTTATTTATAGGCAGACAGTTTTTATTTTTTTTTTGTTGGTTTTTCGAAAAGTATCACTTCTTCTAGTTATTTTCAGTTGTGAATGTTATCCTTGAGGAGGTAAAATGCCGGCAAAGCTTTAATATCCCTTATTTATGAAGAAAAATTTAGTGATAATTTTTGATATATAAGATGAGGTATTGAAGTTTTTACTCCCCCCGAGAATGCCACAGTGTAACGTTGTTGACCGCATCCCCCACGATGTTTTGATCTGTGTACAACTTTGATGAGTTTGTGCGCGGTTTGTCAATTAATTTTGATAA
>JABUQX010053282.1:0-7500 GCA_015478945.1 Trachelipus rathkii
GATTACAAAGAGTGATTTACATAATTTATAATAATTTAGCATTATCACTTTGGCCTTATATAATAAAATCTATAGTGCAAGCGAAGAGTCTGTTCCCTCAATTAAAATTAATTTTGCAAAAAAAACCTTCTAGCCTAAGTTTTCAAGTGCTGAAAGTGCCTCCCAAACAAGTTAGATTTTTTTGTGTGATTATTTGGCTAAATTAGATGCTCCATACATAAATCCTGTGCATTGTTAGATTAAATTATTTTCATTAAAGCTGAAACTTGGGGTGTATGATGAGAATCTGATTAGGCTTCCTATTTCTAGGTACTAAATTATACTTTGCTTAAGATTGAATCTCACACTGTTTGTTTGCCTAATAGGCTATTACTGACCTGCTTGGTATAGTTCTACTCTTTTTAGTGAGTACTGGGGCATTAATGCATCTCATTTGGTTTGAACCTTAAAGTAAATGGGAATAAAGTCTTGTACGCCAAAATTGTATGGGTTGGAAAGAAAAGTAGCCGCATCCTGTAATAAGGGTTTTCTCCGAGGCCTGCATGTATTTTGGGATTGTCCCAAGCTGTCTTATGGGTGTGTGCACGCTTATAATAATTCCTTTTATATATTAAAGTTCTTTATGATTAAACGAGCCCATTCAAGATTTGGCAACTTTTCTGCTGAGCTGACGTATACGATAGGCCTACTTAAGTTTTACCGGCTTATCTTATTTTGAAGACATTTAATTTAAAGTTTTACTAATATTTGTTATTGTTAGAATTACACTTTGTATTTAGGCCTAATAATAAATTTGTGCTGCGATTTTCTAAGAATCGGTAGTGGTACACTTCTGCTCTACTATTACCTAACATATTGTGCCTCTGCATGAAATATATTTTTAAATATTTTAAACATTTACATGACCGTACATATATATGTTGGGTCCTTTATTTGGCCTTTGGCTTTTAAACATTTACATGACCTTACATATATGTTGGGTCCTTTATTTGGCCTTTGGTTTTTAAAACATTTACATACCTTACATATATATTTGGGTCCTTTATTTGGCCTTTGGTTAAACATTTACATGACCTTACATACGGTCTTTATGTTGGCCTTTGGCTTTTTAAACATTTACATGACCTTACATATATATGTTGGGTCCTTAATTTGGCCTTTGGCTTTTTAAACATTTACATGACCTTACATATATATGTTGGGGCTTTTAAACATTTACATGACCTTACATATATATGTTGGGTCCTTTATTTGGCCTTTGGCTTTTAAACATTTACATGACCTTGTATATATGTTGGGTCCTTTATTTGGCCTTTGGCTTTTAAACATTTACATTGACCATTTGCATGTTTTGTCCCTTTATATCAGTTGTCATATGGGCAGTTTAACAATTATTTGACATTACATATGGTACTTATATTTTATATTTAGCCATCGGCTTGTTCGAAAAAAAAATATATATATTTTTGACCCATGTGGTCTTTTTTGATAGTTAAAAAAAAAAGATTTTGCTTTGAATTTCCCATTTAATTCTGGTTTAAACTGGTTGCATATTGCACAACAGTGCTACCTTATACTCATATTCCCTCTTTTTCTCTGGTTTTACAACAGTGCCTATTAGGCCTATATCACAAACATGGTTCAAAGCTAAAATCTTACTTTAAAATTTTAAATTATTATAAATTTATCGTTTTGATTTTACACACATGCACTTGTGGACTACTCAACTATATTTGAATAATTTATTCTGCCTTTCCCTGTTAATTATATTTTGAATACTTTGCTTATACTATTGTACTGCTTTGTTTGTTTAAAGCTTGAACTTGCTTCAAAGCTAAAATCTTACTTTAAAATTTTAAATTATTATAAATTTATCATTTTGATTTTACACATTTGCCCTTGTGGACTACTACTATATTTGAGTAATTTATTCTGCCTCTCCCTGTTAATTATATTTTGAATACTTTGCTTATACTATTGTATTGGCTTGTTATATGAAGCTTAAACTTTGAAAATATGTTTGATTTGCTATAAAATTAATTTGCATGGTATAATATGAGCAATTGCATGTTGTTCTGAACTAAATGTTATGGTTTAAAAGTTGTTTGTACATTTGAAAATCATTTCCCCTTAATTTTGCCTCCAGCAAATTGTTTTTTGTTGGGAGGATATTAGAAATATTTTATTCCTGTACTAAACCTTACTATGTTGCTATTAACTATTTTAAATTGAACTTGGGGTTTTTTAAAATGCTTACAAGATTTTGGAATATTTCTTGTATCTTTACACTATGTTTTGATGTTTTGGAGGCTTTTTGCTTTAGCGATATATTTTTAATTAGGCAACACCCAAAGGCGTGAGTTTTAAAAACAATTGAGGCGAGAGTTGCTCAGAGCAGGTTGCTGATAGAACTAGGTTTTTAAAATGTAGCCGTGAGCTATAACGGTAAAGTATTCATTTACCTTTAAACTTAAATAATATTTTTAGTCTTGGGTTCTGAACTGTCACCTTTTTATTAAAAGAGTAAACAGTGTCCAACATAAATTAGGTCAGGTGTACTTTTCTTTTTGTTCTATTTTAACCTTATACTTTTCTACTCTATCTCACTAAACCTGATTTTAGTTTGGGACAAGCTCTTTGTCCGGAAGATTGTTTAGGCCATAAGCTAAGAATATACTTTTAACTACGTATTCCTATTTACTATAATTAGCCTTCAATTCAAAGGTTTACCTCAAGTAATAAATTACTTTGAAAAATCTCTTTGAATTTATATTATAACCTTAGGTGAGTAAATTATTCGTTTCTTTAGCATATTTTTTAAATATTAAGATAGAATTCCTCACTTTAGGAATGAGCAGTTCACTAACTGTTCTAATTGCACACTAGAAATATTCTGCCAAGAATAATTTCTTATAATAAACATGAAAGTGACCCTAAAGTGCAGCTGTTCATTATTGGTTAGGCTTATCCGTTAGGGTAACTGTTAGGCCTAAATTACGAATATCATTCCTGAAAGTCTTTGTATAAACATGAAAGTAACCCTAAAGTGCAGGTGTTCATTCATTGGTTAGGCTTACCCTTTAGGCTTACTGTTAGGCTTATCATTAGGGTTAAAATTAGTAAGCATTTCTCTGATTGGTTGGTTGACGATCTCCCCTTGTTAGGGTTACAGAGTTCTCATTGCTGAGGATGAAAGCATTCTTCAGTTGTACGTTTGACTTTGCACTGTCAAGATGGTTTCTCTAGTAAGCATCAAGTTCGTAAACGATATTGTGTCATGGAAAATATCTCACCCCAAAGATATAGTGAACTTATTTTTTCGCCGTAAATCTACTGGGGAACGCTACTACACATGTTCCTCACCACCTCATACAAATAATCGGCCTCTGTTCCTATCGTGCGAAGATTTATCCCGCGTATTTGACGAAGTAAATACCTGGGTGAACGAAAAGTATATTTTATCCAGCGTAACAAATTCATGGGGAGTTGCCATTACCGGAGGGGAAGACACCGACACGAAAAGACTGACTCTTGTATTCTCTTTGCACAACAATATTGAAGCCATTGAGTTACGCAGTTGGTGGAGAAACAACCCTGAGGGTATATTCAGGCCATCAAGCTATGGGTTCATGATCGTAGGAAGAGAAAATATTACATCATTTATCAAGATGCGTGAAGAAATATCAAAACGAGAAGCCGAAGTCTCAAAATTGGATGATCTTATCAATACAGCCCACAACTTGTTATACACTGTGTATAACGAGAACTATATGTTTGACGCTCAATTAGCGGATGTTATAGATGTTATAGATATTGAAAAATTTACTTTTCATTGGGAAAAAGAAATGAAGACTCCTGCATACAAAGATCAAGACTTGAAAATATCAGCAAGATATATTTATACCACAACAGATGGAATCAACAGTCTCCGTCAGTATATTATAAATACACAATTATCAATAACATGTGTCAATCTCAAGCTTATTAAATATTTTTGTGATGTATTTCTTGCTAAATTTAATTTTATGTGAGATTGTATTATATTTGTAAATATGTATTATATTTTAAAATATGCATATGTTGTAAGCATATTTGAACTACTTTTTATGGAACTAATTTGTGTAAGATGTTGTACATATAATTTTAATGATTAAAAATTGCTTTTTTTAAATATTTGTTTCCTTTTCCTCTTTTATTTATCTTATATATATATATATAAATAAATATATATATATATATATATATATATATATATATATATATATATATATATATATATATATATATATATATATATATATATATATATATATATATATATAATGTTTTTTTTTATTTTTCATTGTGCACGATGGAGTCTAAGGAGGCGGTCGATAAATATTACTATGATATGAAACAGCCTTACAGTTACGGATATGGAGCTTTCAGGGTTCTTCAAACTCATATTAATAAAAAAGAACTGAAAAATTATTTACAAGGGGAGGATGCTTTTACTCTACATAAACCTATACGGAAAAAATTTCCAACACGAAAAACCATAGCCCCCCCCTTAGATAATGTTTGGCAACTTGATTTGACTGAAATGATAAAATATAAAGTTTACAATGAATGGTATCAATACATTCTTTTTGTGATAGATGTATATTCCCGGTATTTATGGTTAAAGGCTTTAAAAGATAAAAGGTCAAAAACTGTCGCTGAAGCTGTGAGAGAAATTATAAGAATGAGTTTTTGAACAACAAACAATGGTGCCCTGGTCCAGAATTTTTAGGTAAAGAGTTTCAAGAAATAGTTACAGAGTATGATATAGGGTACTACAATACATACTCAGTTAATAAGGCTGCAATAGTGGAAAGAGTACAAAGAACTATAAAAGAAAGAATGCATAGATATTTCACGAAAATGAATACATTTAATATATGGAATATACAGGAACTTGGCTTATTCTTATATAGCCAGGTCTTATCACTTAGAACAATTAAAGACCAGAGATGGTAAGACAATACCCTCAGTTCCTAGATCGTCCCTGTACGGAAAATAAAAGATAGCACTGGTGTTAAAGTAGGATTATGTGAGAGCTTCTAGGGTTGATGAAAATTTCAGAAAAGGGTACAACAGGATGGTCAAAGAAGCATAAAGTAGATACAATCAGAGAATTCCCAAGAGACAGGTTAAATTATACGCTTGAAGATTTAGATGGTGAAAAAATAAAGGAGGGTTCTATAAGCAGGAAATACAGAAAATGGAAGAGAATTTAAGAGTAATGAATATAAAATAGAAAAAATATTAGGATCTAAAGGAAAAGGTAAAAATAAGCAGTATCTTGTAAAATGGTTAGGTTTTCCTGAGAAGTTTAATAGTTATATAAATGCCAGTGAAATTAAGAAGCATTGATCAGTTTGCATTGTGAACATGGAGAAGGAAGATCATTTCTATTTAACGTTACCCTCATCGGCTTCTATGGACCTACATCCAGAAAATAAAATATCAGACTTTACTACAGAGTTATTGAACCCTATAAATCTCGAACGAGAAATATACGAAGTAGGGTTATGTGAAATGACATTGGATGCCCACATCGAGAATATGCCTGATTCACCAACAGCGTTTACGATATTTAGAAGTGTTGATAATGTTAAAAACGTGTTAAAAATTAACACAGATATGGCGATCATCAAACGAGCCGACAAAGAATATTTCTTTGAAAGCTATTTAATAAACCGCGGTCTCTATAAATCTTTTACCGATATGTTCATAGACTTAAACAAACAGTTTGGATCAAGCCGGATATGTAAAGATTTAATATTTGTAGTTAATAAAGCTGCAAACGAAGACAGCGTGTTAATCAGTTTAAAGTCACAAGCTAAAGTAAACTTGAAAGATAGAGGATTATTTGTTTTCCATACTTCAGATTGGTTTGTAAATGTGGTTACTTACGTGATGATACAATATTGAGAATTAATGATATTCCAACGTCTCTAAATGAATTAATAGGTTATATTCCTACTATGAAAGAGTATATAGAGCGGTATGTATCAAAAGGTAGCACTGATGATTCAATACATTTTGTATGTGATCCTTCAAAGATGCTACAGGACCCTGGCGTAGCGTTTGTTTACACCGATATTGTAGAACACCAGTATGTTGGAAACACTAATGCTCCGTTACTAAGAGTAGTACATTTTCCAAAAGATATCAGAGTTATAAGTTTTCCTAATGTGCACTATGTAACATTGAGTCATGCAGAATTTAGATCCATTAGGGTGTATATAAGAGATGTCGAAGGTAACCCTTACCCATTCACAGAAGGAACAGCAGTGTGTAAAGTACATATACGAAAGAAGTTCCAGTAGCATATATATATATATAAAAAATAAAAATAAAAAACTATTTCGTAAATAAGTGTCAGTGAATTTAAGAAACGGCTATTTATCATGACTAGCGACGATCATTTCTATTTAACGTTACCTTCCTCAGCTTCTATGGATCTACATCCTGTAAATAAAATATCTGACTTTAATACAGAAATATTGCACCCTATAACTTTTGAAAGAGAAACGTATGAAGCAGGGTTAAGTGAAATAATTCTTGACGCTAATATTGAGAATGTCCCCGATACCAGGACCGCTCTCATGATTTACAGAAGTATTGATTTTGTAAAAAACACTTTGAAATTGCGTAGCACCTCCAGTTTACTCATACAAAAACTTAACGGGGTCAAATATTACATTGAAAAGTTTACTATAAAACGAGGGTTATACAAGTCTCTCTTGGACATACTTAGATACATTAATAACAAATTCTTAGCAAGTCGAATATGTCAAGACTTGATATTTCACACTAATAAACCAAAGGGCGATGTAATAGAACTAGTGTCTTTAAAATCTATGCATACTGTAAATTTACACGAATTAAAAACATTCCAGTTTCAACCCTACGCATGGTGGCGTAAGTGTGTTCGTCTTACAGATAATCCTTCAGAAGAAGAGGTAAACTATAAGCGCGACGCGAGCAATTTTATACGCCTTCTATTTCATTACATGCCTACTATTGACGATCATATAGCGTCTTCAGAAACAAACTTTGCAAATTCATTACATTTCGTGTGTGATCCTGATGAGTTGTTACAAGTCCCTGGCATGGCCTATGTTTATACAGATATTATAGATCATCAGTATGTAGGGAATACTAAAGCCTCTTTGTTAAGAGTAGTACATTTTCCTAAAGGACGTAAAGTTATAACATTTCCTAATGTTCACTACCTACCTATGAGTAAGACCAACTGGAGTTCAGTTCGCATTTATATAAGAGATGTCGAAGGCAACCCTTATCCATTCACAGTTGGGACAGCAGTGTGTAAAGTACACATAAGAAAGAAGCTCCGGTAAATAATAATAATAATAATGGAAAGAGAAAGAGTCTTCAGGGGTTCAAGAATGCAGAGGGGGTATGGTTTAGGTGGATTTTTGCTTCGTTATTTCGTAGAGCTATTCCCCTGTT
>JABUQX010053282.1:12500-25463 GCA_015478945.1 Trachelipus rathkii
ATTATATTATATATGAGTATAATCTATATATATATATATATATCCTATATATATATATAGGGTATATATAGGAAATAGTAATATATGCGTATGCATTTGTATTATATCGTATATATAATATAATATATATAATAATATATATATATATTATTATATATATATATATATATAAACTATCCTTGAATTTTAAAAACACTTCTTCTAGGTTGCACTAAAAAGTTACTCGATTCTGAGAGCTGAATCTGTGTCTTTTTTACTCTGCAAATCCCTCATCCTTCACCCAAAACCCCTCCTTTTAGTTAAAAAAAAAAAGGAAGAACTAAATCTTTATCTCCCATGGTGTTACATTGTCTTCTTTTCTCTGTATTCAGAGAACATCGCATAACATATGTTCATGCAGCTGAGCCTTTGTTTCGTACAAAATTTTTCCCCTTAAGTAATAATTATAAAATAATTATAAAAAAAAAGTTTCTCTTTTCTTAAACATTTTTCCCCTTAAAGAAATGTCATGAAAAATATATTCTTTCTTTCTTTCTTTAAACACAAAGGGATAAAACATTAATTATCTCTTATTCACAAAAGTCTTAGTTCGCTGGCTTTGTTCAGCGCATCATAAATTTACACATGACATCTAAAAAGTAATTAGTTTTCAAACAAAGTTGAGATCAAATCCTTTGTGCTTTGGCAATAACTTATCAAAATCTTCCCATGGTCTTTGTCTGTATTGGATAGCAGGTGCGGGCTTCATAAATTTACACTTGACATTTAAAAAGTAATTAGTTTTGAAAACAAAGGGTATTCGTTTCTTTTTCCCTTTAAAGAAATGTCATGAAAAATTTATTCTTTCTTTCTTTCTTTAAACACAAAGGGAAAAAACATTAATTATCTCTTATTCGCAAATTAGTTCGCGTGGCTTGTTCGGCGCAACATAAATTTACACTTGACATCTAAAAGTAATTAGTTTTCAAACAAAGTTGAGATGAAATCCTTTGTACTTTGGCAATAATTTATCAAAATCTTCCCATGATCTTTGTCTGTATAGGATAGCAGGTGCGGGCTTCATAATTTTTACACTTGACATTTAAAAAGTAATTAGTTTTGAAAACAAAAGGTATTCGTTTCTTTGTCAATAACTTAGTTCCCTTCTTAAAAAAAAGTCATAAATTTTACATCTGTCATCTTAAACGATAATTCCTTTCTTTCTTTGTCAATATCTCCCCTTCTACAACCCTCCTTCTATTTCCCCTCTTTCATTTTATGGCAGTGAGATGCCTGCACTTAAACGGGAAAGACGTGATGCTGCAGCGGTCTCTCACGAGGGGCGGAGTCTGCGCGAAAAATAATAAATTTGCATACGTTTGTATACGCGCGCACGCGTGTATGTTTGTACGTACGTATAACGCGTATATATATATATATATATATATATATATTATATTATATATATATATATATATATATACTATATATATATATATATATATAATATAAGTAGTATATAATATATTATATATATATATTAGTTATATTATATATTAGTATATATTATATATTTTCATATATATTAATATATTATATTATATATATTAATATATATATATAATATATTATATATATATTAATTATATATATTTGTTTTTAATTATATATAATTATATATACTATATATTGTATATATATATAGTATTTTGATATAATATATAATTTATATATATTACTAGTATATATTATATATATATATATATAATTAATATAATATACTATAATATTGTGTATGTGTGATAGTATATATTATATATATAGGTATATAGATATGTATGTAGTAGTATTTATTGATATGTATATTGTATAGTATTATATATATGTTATATATATTATATAGAGGCCTGGGTGCGTGGGGCGTGTGCGTGTTGTGTTATGGGTGTGATGTGTGGGTGTTGGCACTCGTGGTATTTTGCTCTGGTCTCTTGTCGGATTATTGTAAGTCATTGGTGTGTGGTGAGTGAGATGATTAGTTTATTGGATTAGTTAGTGATAGGTGTGCGTGGTATGTGTGAGTTATTGAGTAGTATTTGATGGGGTTGGTTAGTGTATGTTGCTGGGTTGGTATATGTTATCGGTGGTGTGTGATGAGTTGTGGAGTGAGGTGTGATACTGTTATATCAGTGAGTGATTAGTGTGTTGTTCGATGTTCAGATCGAGGAGTCGCTTTGATGAATCTCGTGAGGACATTCTCGAAGCCATATTTCAGGGGTCCATAATGTGTTTCCATGTTAAGAGTGCGTGGTGGAGATTGTGAATATTGGTCTAGATTTAATGTCTCTGATATGTGTTCTCTAGTTTAGTGTTTCCGTGGGAGTATTTCCGTGTGTTCTCTGAGGCATTGGTTTGGATTTGTTTGCGTATTGGGTTGATTGGTCGCGATTCGTGCTGCCATATATATCGAGTTCTCTGTTCCGGTTCTTATTAGTTTATGGTGACTGAGTTAGTATATTATAGACGGTGTGATTAGGTTGTTAGGGGTGGTTATATATTATAGTTTAATATCAGTTGTATTGAGTTAGTATGTTTTTTTTGTTTGGGTGTGTGTGTATGGTGAGTGTATTGATGTTAGAGGGGATTTTGATGTGAGTCTAGATATATGTGTTAGTAGTGGGTTGTGTTAATTATGTTCGAGTGGTTATATATATTGATATATATATAATATATATAATATATAATATATGATAATATAATATATATATATATTATATATATAATATATTATATATATATTGTATTTATATATATATTATATATATATATATTATATATATATATATATATATTATATATTAATTAATATATATATATATATATATATATATATACTATATAATATAATATATTATATATATATATAATTCTAGTATATATATTATAGTATATGTAGGTGTATATGTGGTGAGTGGTGGCGTTGTGTGTTGTGTGTGGTGAGTGTGTGTTGGTGGTTTGGTTTTGGTTTGTTGAGTTTAGTTGTTTTATTATTGTGAGTGATGGTATACGAGTTGTTGTTGGGTTAGTGAGTGATAATTCGTATGGGTGAGTGGTAGTTGAGGTAGTGGATGGAGTATATAGGTTGGTGAGTTTCTATGTTATTTGTTGGTTTGGTCGTCGTTGTATTAGATTTTGTGGTGTGTGTGATTGTGCTGTATGTGTGTGTGATTTAGTTAGTGAGAGTGTAGGTGTATATTGTATATGAGTGTTTGTTGTATCGTGTGGCTGTTTTGTGTGTCTATGATGTGTATTGAAGTATATATTTTTTGTTTTGTTGCTCGTGAGTTACGTTTTATTATTATAGATATTTTAAATTTACAATCTATTATTATTATTATTAGAGCGAGTGTGAGTAATGGCTAATTATAGAGTGAGCTGGTGGTATGTTTGTTTATGACAACTGGTATGACTATAGGGTGTTGTCTGGTTTGTGGAGTATAGTGTAGTATTTGCCTGTGATTGTTATAATGTTGATTTGGTATGTTGTGAGTGGGTGTGTGGGTGACCGGGGGTATTTTGTGATATTTATGGGGGGTTAGTAATATTGGGTGTTTATTTTATTGTGTATGTTGTGGTTTGATTAGTTATATATATATAGTAGGTGTGTATTATATATATATAATTAGGTATACTATATATTATATGAGGTTGTTAGATTATGGTTTCATTATGTAGTATAAGTGTACGTATGGTGAGTATATTTTGTATATTTATATATTTTTTATAGTATATATATATATAATATATCATATATATTATAATAGTAGGGTTGTAGGTGTGTTTATGTAGTATGTGGGTGTGTGATTATAAAAGTATTATAGTGATAATAGGTATTTATATCAATAGGTATTAGTGTGTTGAGGGTTGAGAGTTAGTGGTGTTTATGTTGTGTGATTATTATGTATTATGTGTTGTAGGTTATTGTTGAGTGGGCTGTGGAGTTTATGTAGGTTGTGTATTTATGGTGTCTATGTTGTATGTGGGTGAGTTGATGTGGTTTTGTGTTGTGTTGTATTGTGAGGTGTGATGGGTTGATCTGTGTTGTTTTGCTCTATGTTAACTTGAGCATTATTTTAATATAATACTAGTTATAGCTATACAAAAATAGGTATATGCCATGAAGTCTATTATTGGAGTAGGTATATATATATGATAGTATTAGTATTTGTGTGCCTGTCGTGATTTAGTTATATTATAATAGGTTAGTTAGGGTATGTATGTATATATGTTAGTGCATATGTGTCTATTTTGTAGTTGTTGGTGGACTGATTTTATAGTTAGTTATATATATAGTGTGATGTGTATTGTGCTATGGGTGTAAATATATATATAATAGTATATATAGGGTTATATCTATTTATGATATATAATTTCTTAGTATTTGCATTATACTTCCACTTAAGTGGCAGCTTTTGGATTTTCAGATATAATATTTAACTTAGTATTGTTTATATAACCATTATATATATATATATATTTGTGATATTAGGTGCATATTATGTATTGGTTGGTGTATGTAATTGTATGGGTGAGTATATATTATATATTTAGATATTAGTATATAGTATGTTTATTGGTTGGATGGATGTCATTAGTGTTATACATATCATATATATATATTATATATATTATATAACATATACATAATAATAATAATAGCTTTTATTTGTACTATAGTATATATTATATTTTATATAGAATATAATATATTGTATATATATAATTATATATTATAGTTGTCACTTATATATTATATATAATATTATTATTATTGGTATTAGTATATATATATAATATATATATATTATATATATCTATATATATATATATATATATATATATATATATATAATGTTTATATATATATATATATTATATAGTATATATATAATATATCATATGATATATATATATATATATATATTTAATAGGGTGGGTATATACTGATAGTATATATATTATATTATACTTATATATAATATACCCATATAGCACACTAACGTAAAAGCGACGTCGCTTTTTATCGATCCCTTTGGCGATGTGCGACATCGTATAGAACATAATAATTCGTCCTTGGGATGTGGAAATGTCAGCTCTCAGCGACGTAACATTGCAACATCACTGCAACGTCCAATGGTAACGTAGTATTTACGCATTCTAATGACATCCCTGCAACGTTACACGGTAACGTTGCATCGACGTAGTGCCACGGAATTTGGAAACTTTTTGTATTATTATATTTTAGTATATATATATATTAGTAAGGTCTATATATATATATAATATAGTATAATATATAATTATTATATATATATATTATATTATATATATTATAGTATATATTATGATATTTATATATATTTATGAGATGTATGATTTAATTTGATGTACGTAGTAGTTAGTTAGTTATAGTTTTATATATAGTGATATATAAGATTCTTTATGCGAAGAGTTTTGGTGTAAGGTTATGTGTTTGCTAAGTGGTGTGAGAATAGCATTTACGCAACTATGTATTAATAACTTAAAAACTTTTATTACAGAAATGGTAACCAAAAATTCTTGAAAGTTTTTTTAGCTCCCAAAAAGATTCGGTTATATGGCGCCTATTTTAAAAGAAAAAGTAGGCACAAGTATTTATTCAATGCACCACCAATAAAAATAATCAGCCATGCGCATTTGCCAATGGTTGGCCACCCCTGTCTTAAAAAGTACTAAAGCTGCAATAAAAAGAAAGATGTTGTTGGAATCAGCATCCAATTTTAGTTATTAAATTACCAAAATAAATTAAAATAAACATAAGAAAAAACATTTGTTAACAAATTTTGTTTTTTATGTACGATAACTGTTAAAGCGGTCAGGAAGTTTGACGTAGTGAGTAAGCCAAGGGAGATTTTGGAGGGATTGGGAGGGAGGGGTTGATTTTATTCCGTTGGAGCGGATTTTTGTATAAGTTTAATATATATATATATATATATTATATATATATATATTATATAATTATATATATATATATATATATTATATATAATATATATAGTATAATAATATATATAATATTTTATATATTATATATATATATATATTATATATTATATATATATATATATATATATATATATTTATATTTATTTATATTATATATATATATATAAGTATATATAGTATATATATATATACCCTGTTAACCTAATATTTAGAAAATAGTTGCAATTAATTATTCAGATCCTAAGTAGGCCTTAACTAGTCAACAATTTCATTTCATATAGGAGGTTACATTTAGGCTACCTTCGAAAGCAGAAACTATTATAATAAATAAAATAAATGAATTCCGTGACACATAATAAACGAAACATAATAAATTTACACAAAATAATTGAAAAAAACACTGGCAGAGTCACTCCAAACTCCCTTTCAATAGAGCATATCGTGACTGGAAGACATAAATTAATTAATATCTAATGAGTTGTTGCCAAATGTTAACGACATTGGTTGATAAAAGTAGTTTAAATTGTACCATAGTTACATGTGTCTGTATCGGAAAATCAAATGTTATTTTTAGAGATTGACTATGAGAGTGACAACAAAAAACATAAATGAAAAAGATTAATTGTAAAGATGTTATAAGAAAATTTGGAAAAAAAAGACAGGTGTTTGTTATTTTTGAAGGGAAGGGATATCGGGATGTGCGCGGGGCATGCGTCCGCGGAAAACATCTAAAATAGTTACATTTGTAACGTCGCAATATACGTTTGTCATATTGGAACGAAAGAGGTACTTCACATGAGAGTATTGAGAATCAGCATGTGTCTACTATGATTATCGAGACGTATATTGGTGAGTTGTTGACGTAGATGTTGCGACGAACATATATCGTCGCCTGTGAGTTGGTGTCTGCAATTTGCGGATTGCTGTGCTACTAGGTGTGGTTAGTTAGTAGTTTATTATTGTTGTAGGATGGAGGTTATAGTTATATATGGATATGGTATTGATGAAAGGTATATATATATTGTGAGGTGTTGATGTGTTTATATTATTATTATATAGTATTATAGTTATAATATATATATTGTATATATATATATTATATATACTATATATATATATAGTATATCATTATATTTATATATATATATATATATATATATATGATTTATTATACATATATATATTATGTATATTATATTATATGTATATATATAATATATATATATATATATATATATGAGGTACATAACATAGTAGACTTATAGAGGGCTATTAAAAAAACAAAAGACAGATATATAGTATATATGTATACTATATATATAATATATATATATAAATATATAATATTATATATATGTTTATATATATATATAGTATATTATATATATACTTATATCATATATATATATATATATATATAGGTTTTATATTATATATATATATATATCATCAATCTACCCACCTTCTCTCCCCAAGTATTGAGATAAGTTGCGTACAAACACGGAAACAGGAAGTAGTAAAAGAATATGAAGCAAGTCGAAAAGAAGCCCAGCCTTTACGCGCCTTCTACCATACCCTTAGGTGAGAACTCGTCACAGTTAGAAAATCCACCTAGAGCTTCAAGGGACCTTCTTACGGACCCTCACCATTGCATCTCGTCAATGTGTCAATATCAATTCCTTGGAACATGGTGGGCCCGTTGACAACCATACCCCCTCAAAAACCCCGCCATTCACTACTCTTGTGACGCACCACTATCTCACCTCTGCAAACTCACATTTATCATCTCCAGCATTCTTTACTGACTCGAGTCGCCTTTTTCTTCGGTCCTCCAGCAGGTCGATTCCAGCACACTCCCACTATACATCCGTTTAACCAACAGACTATCATCTAATCTTGTATCTCATCTGCTACTGCAATCCACAATCTGTTTGTTTATTTTTCAATTATCTCAATCTTTCACACTTATCACACTTTAAACATGCCTATTCTCATTTTGTATCAATTATTCCTCCTGATATCCATCTGAACACATTGTATTTTAGATCTATACACTTATTTCAGACATAGTTTCACTTACTGTTACGAGTGTGTAGTCGAACATGGTAATGGAACATACCTTCTGCTAAGACTAGGGCACTCAAGATACTCTTATCCTTTTACTATCCACAACGAGTTTAATTCACCAGCCACCTTCTGCTCATTTCAAAACTTTACTACTAACACTCTACCCTCCTCGTTCCCTTTTCTATCCAAATTATATTCCTAAATTATTTTTAAAGTCTTGAGGAAGAACTTGTTGGGTTGCTAGCTAGGCTTCGGACCATGTGTTTAGATGGTTGTGATAGATTTCCCAGCCGGAGAATGTCCCCTCAGTCACAGTTCCTATAACCTTACTCTTTATCTACGTTTACTTTCAAGCTCCTCTTTTACATATACCCCTGCCAAATTCGGCACGCAATCCTCTTCAAACTCTTTTTCCAGAATTCGGCCACGCAAACCCATAATCAATCCTTCATCATAATTTGTAGGGAACCCTCCACTCTCTTCCACTCTCCATCATTATAACACCATCCCCTGTCTCCCTCACCTCAAAGTCTTTCATAACCCCATCCATTTACAAATTCAAATAAACGCAATGGAACAGTAACAGGCGATCGCAGACGCATGCGCGATAATATTAAACTATCACTTTCGATCTATTTAGTTTTTAACTCAGTCGCTTTCACTTCGTCATGGTCATACTGGTTTAATTTCATTCAGAGCTTCAACCCACCACAACATTATATCACTAAGCACCTTCCAGGTAGAGCTTTCTTATTTAAATTTCATATCATACGCCTTTTGGAAATCTATAAAACCAAAAATACAATTTATTCTACTCCTCCCTCATTTTCTGAATGATTTGTTTCAATGTAAATATTTGGATGCCACACATCCCCTACCACTTCTAAAAACAAAGCACCTTGTTCTTTCACCAATCAGTCCTTCAGTCCTCGACGCACTTTTTGGTTTATCAAAATCCTAGCATCACACATATAAACTATTCCCCCTATATACCCTACAGTTCTTATCCCCTTTACCTTATATAAGGGTACTATTATTGCTGCTTCTCTATATCCCTCGGAAGATACCCCTATTAATTCTTTGTTCACAACTTCCAATCCAATCATCACCATCTCGCCTATATATATGATTATAATATATTGTGTATAATATATATATTTATATATATATATATATATATATATTATATACTATATATATATATATATAATATATTATAATATTTATATATATGATATAGGATTGTGCGTTTTTGAGCTGTTGAATGTGACAGGTGTACTTTTTACTGAGCTCCAATGGGTTTGATTAATGTTCATGAATGTTTTAGTTATTTTTCCGCTAATTAAGTGTGTGTATATTAACTGCTCTCCTGTTTTAATTGTTTTTAACTATTTGGTTTTAATATTTGAAGAATTATAATCCTTATAAAAGATAAGTTAGGCTTTTAATTTTTGTTTTTGAAACCTTTTAGTTTATGTTAATAGTTCAATAGTTTAGTTTTTAGGAATTGTAGTTACGTAGTGGTTTGATAGTACTAGTTTATACTATGTTAGTATTTATTTTTTCCTTCGTCTTTTTAACTTTAGTTTTTAGTGTTTCTATTTTTTTTATTTTTTTTAAAAGGGTTTTTGCATAACACCTACGTATTTAGTTGCATATTATTTTAATTTATACATATTTAGTTTTATGTTGAATGATTGTAATTTTTTTTTATTCGTAAATTTGTTAGGGTGTGTGAATGCGTATGTTTTAAATTTGCTGATTTTTTGTTTTCAGTTTTACATATTTATTGTAAATACGGTTTTTAGCATTTTAAATCATTAACGTTTTTTAGTGAGTGAACAACTTTAATCTGATTTTCAGCTTTCGTTTTTTGTCTGTCTGTTTTTGTCTGTTGTCTGTTTGTTGTTGTGGTTTGTGGTGCGTGTGTGAGTGGGCAAGGTTTGCAACAGTAGGCGCGGCTTTCTTATCGGACTTTTACCAACATCCGCGGCTTACTCTCTAACTCTGCATCCGTGGAACATCACCCCTCTCTAACTCTAGCCCTAACTTTTGCTCCTGTCGTTGAGGGCCCGATGTAGCGTAGGATATTCTTCTCTAAGACTCGTTATATGTCCAACTATAAACTTTATTTTCATAATTTTCCGTCTAAAGGGTGGAGTAGGTGCCTATGTTAACATAATATCTGGCCTGTAACACGTCTCGATGAATCTCGAATCTCTCTAATTTCGGTTGTTTCTATGGCTTAAAAATCTTTTCTCCTTCTACTACAATAATCTTGTGGCTTCTTGCTACTGCTCTCTATATCAGAACAGATTGTTCTTACAGCCTTTTTGAATGGGAGTCTACTATTTCTCATGAGACTTGTTATATCTTCACATCCAAATACTGAGGTCTCTTATTTAGGGTATTTCAATGTTACTATAACCGGAATAATACCTCAATAGATCAGATTTAGGGTTGGGGAGGAGTGCCGAAATCATTCAGCATTCTCAACGTCCTGGAGCAACCTAATTAAAGAACCCACACAGATTCCGGATCGTCCTAAACAATTCTTGGAACATGCATCTTGACTTTGATGTTTCGACCACTAGTCCTCTCTATAAAATGTTACACCATTTCGCTCCTATACGGTAAATCTGACCACAACGCTATATCTCTTATTTGTTAATACTTTCTCTCCAACAGCTCCAATCCTGCCTACTCGTTTTTTCTGGCACTTTGATCGGGCCGATTGGGGGCCTTGCGTCGCTTCTCGCTAGACTATTACTGGAATGATCTGTTTGTCTCTGGGTGACGCTTCGACTTGCTGCCGATAAGGTGGAGCTTGTAGTCGTTGATGGGAATGGGCAGGTTTCATTCTTCTTCGACTATAATCTTTCCTCTCCTTATAATCCATGGTCGCGATCGTGGCTAGTTTCTCTGCCATTCAGGCTAGAGAACAGTGCCGTATCGGGGAGTGGAAAAATTCTCGTCTCCTATGTCACTTCGTGCTAATTTTCATTCTGGCTAAGTAATCCGTGTGCAGGAATAAACTTTCGATCAACGAGCCAAAGCGAGCTTTCCATTCAAAGCGAAAGTGCGCTAACTCCTTGGTTTCCTACTGACAAATCTTTTCTGGCCTCTTGCCCAAAAACATCTCTAACAACTTCTGTAAATTCTGTCTTTCCTCCTCTTATTCGCTCTATGGTTCTGTTGCTAATTCTCCTCCCAACTGAAAAGGCCAATTCTCTTCGGCCTCCTATTTCCTCTAACCTAACCCTGGACGATTCTGGCATCTCCTCATCCTCCTCCTTTTCCTCTCAGGTGTTCTATGTCCTTTGCCGTGTGATTACATAACGATCGGGTGTTGGCTCCCTGAAATTCACGAACGTTAGAAGGCGGGTGGGCCCCGATGGCATTCTCTCCCGAGTGTTTTTGTAGGAGTGTGCTTCGTGCTTGACCGCCCTTCGTTCACTTTAATTCTCTATGTCTCATACAACACTTTCCCTCAGTGTTGGATACACGCACAATGTCCATCCGATTCCGAAAAAAGGTAGTCGCTCTGAATCCTTCTAATTATCGCCCTATAGCTCTCACTTTGTATTCTATCTAAGAATCTTTGAAACCCTTCTCAACTCTGCATTTCTTAGATCAATCTGGCAATCTCATTTTACTTCTTTCGGATCGCCAGAATGCTTTTCGGCGGCTCGAGGTCTACTGGCGATGATTACTTCGCCCTAAAATTTTTTCTGGTTTTTTAAAAAAAGACCCCTGATAAAAATTAAATGTTTTTTTTCGCCCTTAGGAACTACGGGGAAGAACTGCGTGGTGCGCTTTGGACATATCCAAAGCATTTGACCGGGTGTGGCAACGCGTCTGGCTCTCCAAGCTCCCTTCTTTGGGTTCTCCTTCACTTTTGCTTACTTATGGTCTAGTTTTCTCTCAATCGCTCACCAGATGTTGGCTGTTTGTTTTGATCTGTCTTTCTTTTCTGTTAATTGTGGTGTCCTCAGGGTTCTGTCTTATCTCCTACTTATTCTTACTTTTCATTAATTGATCTTCTCACCTGCAACATCTAACTCTTATCCACTCGTATGCCGATGACGCGACCCTTCATTCTTCAACTCATTTCAATTCTGCTCCCTCTTTTACTTCTAGATTGCCTCTCGTCTTAATCTTTCCGATTCTATTCTCGCTGATCTGGATAAGAATTTCCGGGTGGGGTCGTTCCAACCTTGTGAATTTAATTCTTTAAAAACTCAACTTCTACAAATCTCCCTTCTAAAACACCTTCCAACTTTCCTATCTCTCTCGACGGTTCTCTCGTCTTCCTGTTGAAATATAAACATTCCTTGGCCTTAACATAAACAAAAAAATGTCTTGGAACCTCACATCACAACGGTTGGCTAGGGCGGCCTCAAAGAAACCTGGGGGTTCTGTTAGACTGCGGAGACTTTTTCCTCTTTTCAGTTGCTTCAGCTATACAAGGGCTCATCCGCCCTTGTATACAGTACTGCTCTCATATCTGGGGGGCTCTGTTTCAGGCCGGCCTTTTTTTGGACAGGGTCGAGTCAAAGGCCAAAAGGACTTATAAACTGTTCCGTACTTTCCACTTCACTTGACCTCTATCTTTGCCGGCGCGATGTTGGTGCTTTATCTCTTTTCTATAGGTACCTCAGCGGCAGGTGTCCGAGGGAACTTATCACTCGCGTACCTCCACCTTTGCGACGGCCTGGTACCGCGAGGGTGCTGTGTCGCGCATGAGTTTTGGTGTGGATATTGGCAGCTCAAGGGCTATTCGCTGCGGTGCTTTCCTTCTTTCCAGCAACTTTCTGTTCGTGGAATTTTCTCTCTCATCTTTCTGTTGTTTCCTGCTGAAGTTTTAATCTCGCA
>JABUQX010053283.1:2500-7500 GCA_015478945.1 Trachelipus rathkii
TGAGAGGATTAGGAATGGGATTATCGGATCATTATGTTGTTTTATTTTAAATTAAGTTAGTGGGGGCTTGGATGGAGAGGAAGGTGATACGGAAAGAAGTGGGTAGAATTAAGAGTGAGAAGTTAAGTGAACAAGGTAATAAGGATAAGTATATAAGAACAATCAGTTGAATGTGAACAAGTTGAAACTGAACAAATCTGGGAGCAAATGAAGGAAGCAGTTGTTAGTAGTGCAAAGGAAGTATGTTGATGTGCTAAAGTAGGAAGTAAGAATGTTAACAGTGAGTGGTGGAATGTAGAGGTGATGCAAGCGGTTAAAAGTAAAAAAAGAAGCGTGGTTGAATGTACTAAAGGCTAATGATGAAGTTTCAAAAGAAAGATGTTTAGAAGTATATAAGGAGGAAAAAAAGGAATACTAAAAGGTACATACGTAGGAGAAAAGAAGAGGTAAATGAACAGTTTGGAAGGAGGATGAATGGGGACTTAGAAGGGAATAGGAAGCTTTTCTGGAAGGAAGCGCAGAAAGGTTAAGAATGAGAATAAGGGGAACCTGCTTAGAATGGTGCTTTCGCAACTGATGAAATGGATGTGAGGGGAGTGTGGAAAGAACACTTCAACTGTATAATTGTTAACAGTAATGAAGAGGTGATAGTGAATGTGTGTGGGTTTGATGGTGCAAGAAGGAATAGGTATTTTGGGGATGAGGGCATTAGCAAGGAGGAGGTAATGGGTAGAGTGAGAAAGTTTTGAAGAATGGAAATCTGCAGGTATAGATGAAATTACTGGTGAGATGATCAAGAAAGGAGGCGAGATGGTGATTGATTGGATTTGGAAGTTGTGTAATAAAGCGTTTATGGAGGGTATAGTTCCGAGGGATTGGAGGAGAGCAGTAATAGTACCCTTATATAAGGGTAAGGGAGATAAGGGGAACTGTAGGAATTATAGGGAATTAGTTTATTGAGTGTTGTAGGGAAGATATATGCTGGTATTTTAGTCGAAAGAGTGCGTCGAGTGACTGAAGGACTGATTATTGAAGGAAGAACAAAGGTGCGTTTAGAATTGGTAGAGGATGTGTGGATCAAATCTTTACATTGAAACAAATGACTGAGAAAATGAGGGAGAAGAAAAATAAATTGTATTTAGGTTTTATGAATTTGCAACAGGCGTATGATAGGATTAATAGGGAAGCCTTATGGCAGGTGTTAGTATAGTGCTTCTGAATGGAATCAAAAGTATGTATGATGATAGTGAAGCGTGTGTAAGAATAAATGGTGTCAAAAGTGATTGGTTTAATATTAATAGCGAAGTGAGGCAGGGATGTGTTATGTCCCCTTGGTTATTCAATTTGTATATGGATGGGGTTATGAAAGAATTAGAGATGGGGGGTGCAGGAAATGGTGTTAGAATGATGGAGAATGGAGGTGGGTGGAGGGCGCCCTATCTATTATATGAGGATGATTTGGTTTTGTGTGGTGAATCTGATGAGAGTTTGAGAGGATTGGTATAGAGATTTGGCAGGGTGTGTAAAAGGAGGGGTTTGAAAGTAAACGTAGATAAGAGTAAGGTTATGGTTGTAAGTGAGGACAGTCCTCGGTGTGAAGTTATAGTTAGATGGTGAGCAGCTGGAACCAGTTTCTGAGTTTAAATATTTAGGATATATGTTGGATGAAAAGGGAACGGATGATGCAGAGTGTAGTAGGAAAGTTGTGAATGGCAGGAAGGTGGCTGGTGCAATTAAATCGTTGGTGAACGTGACGGGACTACGTCTTGGTGCGCTAGGGTCTTATGAGGTATGTTGTTACCTGTGTTAATGTATAGTAATTGAGACTATGGTCTGGAATAAAAAATTATAGATCTAAAGTTCAACGTGTTCAGATGGACAATCTTAGGGGTGTGCTAGGTGTGAAAAGAATTGATAAAATGAGGAATAAACGTATTAGAGAGTTGTGTGGTGTGAAGAAAGGGCCCAACAAAAAAAAATTATGGGAAACTTACAAGATCTCACAATAGAAATGGCCATCCTATGGGGAGAAAATTATGGGGAGGCTTGTAATATCTTGTGGCGTTTTGGCATGGGTTTTAGCCGGTCCCTATGGGGAATTTTCCCATAAGATCCCATAAATTATTACAATCTAGTGGGGAAGGCTTATAAGTAAATTCTTGCAACTTCCTACAATTTCCCAACAAGATACCACTAAATACTTACAATATTATTACAAGTGAAACCATCAATTTCCTACAAGTTGCTTGTAGGAATTCTTTCGCTTACTTATTCCCATTAAAAAATGTTCATAGGTTTCTTTGTAAGATTAATGGGTCCTTTTTGTCGACCTATGGAAACTACTCGTTATATAAGTAAAATAAGTAGTTTTCATAGTAAGACATAAAGCTCCATTAACCTTCTGGAGAAACCTATAGCCATTTTTATATTGGTTGGTTTGTTTGCTTGCTTGAACTCGCATACACACACACATCGATAGGAAATATTTTAAAAAAATTTGCATTTATATTTTTATTTCTAATTGAACTAACTGAAAAAAAAGATAAAATATACAACAAATATAAGAAATAAAAAATATTTTCTGCATTAAAGTTAGATTTTTACATGTAATAATTTCCCATTAATTTTGTAGGAAGTGATGCAAATAATTTTTTGGGGGATGAATTTGCGATAAATGGAAATATATACAAAACAGAATAATGAAGTGATCATATGTAATTCTTAACCTGTATTGTAAAATTGGTGCCCAAAATACAGTTATACTGAAATTAGTAATTCTCAAAACATCCAGTCGATATTCTCAAATTCTGCCATGTAAACACCAGCATTTTCTACATTAATTTGTTGAAGAGCAGCTGAGATTCTTGCTTTTAAATCAGCAATGTCTGTCCCCTGGGTATTGAGCACATCTTTGATGAATATCCAAAGGAAAAAAATACATGGTGTGATGTCGGGGAATCTAAACGGCCAAGGAATTGGACGTTCATGGCAGCTCCACCCACTTCAATTCCTTGGCAGCCTAGATCTACCGACATCACACCATTTGATTTATTTCCTTTGGGGACTCGTCAAAGATATTGGGTACAATATCCAGGTTACAGACATTGCTGATTTAAAAACAAGAATCTCAGCTGCTATTCAACAAATTAATGTAGAAAATGCTGGTGCTTACATGGCAGAATTTGGAATATCGACTGTATGTTTTGAGAATAACTAATTTCAGTATAACTGTTTTTTGCTACCAATTTTACAATACAGGTTAAGAATTACATATGATCACTGCATTATTCTGTTTTGTATATATTTCCATTTATCTATATTTGCATCATACAAATTGTGAGAAAATAATTACATGCAAAATCAACTGAAACATATAACAGAATTTGGGTAGGCTGATCATTTTTGAGGAATGCTAATGGTGCACATATAACACACTGTACTATATATATATATATATATATATATATATATATATATATATATATATATATAATATATATATATATATATTTTTTTTTATATATATATATAACATACCTATATATACCTGTATATATATATATATATATGTACTCTTAACTCTTTCTTTCTTAACCATAACATATAGTATATCATATATATATATATATATATATATATATATATATATATATATATATATATATATATATATTTTTTATTTTTATTTAACATTAGATTTTTCTGCAATAAAAAGTTGCAAGATTTACTAAGTATAGCCGGGAGAAAGTTCTCTCAGCACTTGCAATGTGTTGAGGATAACAAGAAGAAGTGTTTATAAAATGAAGCTTACAATAAAACCGGCACTAGTTAATTAAAGGATTGATAGACCCATTAAAAAGCCCAATATATCAGGTAAAAAACCATTTTATGTTATATGATTTGCTAACAAATGTATTTCGATTTGATCACTTGTAAAATTTAAGGACGGTTTATTATATAACTTTGTTTCAATGTATCATATATGTTAGTTTATATTTTAGTTATTTTTTTGTATATAGCATTTTTTACATTATTGTTTTTTGTTGTTTTAATTACAGAACCAGAAGTTCATATGGCAATATGTACAAATAAAGTCTTTTTGGATTTCTGCGTATGATTCCTTCTTTTTGGTTCTATCTTAAGAAGCCAGTTTTAACATTGTTCTGATATAATTACATTTGAGAAGAAATCAAGCATATCAGAATTCAACACATTATCAGAATGACATTGCAAGTCATAAAAGAAGAAAGAAAGACATTGTAAAAACCATGAGAAAGAATTTCGAAGTCGTCTGCAAACAAGATGTCTGCTACGAGCCGTAAGAAGAAAACGGGATGTGCAAAAGGATACGAGCTGTTACATTCGGACAGTTTCCTCCCTCCCCTCTATTTCGCTGCTTGAAGCAAGGATTGAAGAAATAAGAAAAAAGAAGAAGGATTTGCAGTGCTTTTTAAAAATATGTTAAAATAGTAAAGTTTTAAAGTGAAAGTTATTTAAAGGTTAATTAAAGTTAAAGCTCTTTTAAAAGTTAAATAAAAATAATAAATAAAGAAAAATTTTTGCAGTGCCATTGGTACCTTAGATTGCCAAATGTAGCTTTTTTTTAAATTTTATAGAAGTGAAAAAAGATCAAGTGCTTTGCAATAGGTTAAAGTTGCCAAGCATCAGTTTTCGTAATAAATTTATAATTATAAATAAATTTATAAATGATAAAATGATAAAGTTATAATATGTTTATGAAGTTTATTATAAAATAAAGGTGTTTGTTAATTATAAATAATAATAAATTAATAAATAATATAAATATAAATATTTTAGATAGATGAATAAAGTAACACTAAATGTGCCAAATGAGATGGCGTAGTGACGTCATATAAAGTTGCAAGGTTTAAAAATAAAATTTAAAGGTATTTTATGAAAATAAATATAAGAATAATGTGTCATGATGAGTTATGAATAAAAAAATAATAGGTAAGTTTTATTATAAATAATATTTTTAG
>JABUQX010053283.1:12500-25287 GCA_015478945.1 Trachelipus rathkii
AATAATTGAGGAGATTTATTTATTTTTAATTTTTTCTTACATATGAACATATGCTTACATAGCATATATATATATATCTTTATATATATATATATATATATATATATTATATATATATTAATAACAGTAATACTAGCTTATTATATGTTTCTTTAATATATATAACATATATATATATATATATATATATATATATATATATATCATATATACCATATACTGCTGCTATTGCTATTACCACATATATATGCTTATATGTATAGCATATATATATATATATATATACTTATATATATCTTATAAATCAAAATAAAATCGGGAACGATTGGCTGGAGAAATTTTTTTTAAAAAAATTTCGATTCTATATATATATATATGTAAAAAAAAGAGTGGACGTCGACATGAGTTGATCTTGTCCATTAGTATAGCAGTTTTCAGGTAGGGCTTGGAGCATGAAACTGGTTGCAGGCACGAGGGCGAAATATCTGTGTTTTCTTCGCTTTTGTTCCGCCACTTGAAGTGGATCTATGTCAAAAGCGCAATTATATAAAGAAAGAAAGAAAGGAAAGAAAAACAAAACTTAAGTCTTATATATATCTTTATATATATATATACATATATATATCTTTTTCTTTCTCTATATATATGTGTATTTCTCTCTCCACCTATATATATATATATATATATATATATATACATATATATATAACTTATACATATATATATAGCTCTTTCTGCTGCTCTTATGCTGCTGCTACTCTTTGCTGCTGCTGTATATATATGTAACTCCCAGTCCCATACTCTAGAAGAGCCACACAATCCATAATTTTAAAAACTACAATAGCTACCGGGAAAAGGAATACATTGCTGGAGATACTGGTAAAATTTTTAGTGCGGAAAATGTAAAAAAAAAAAAAAATCCAAAAACACAGCCTTTACAGCGAAAAGGAGCCATTTACATCTTCCACCCATGAGTGTCCTAGCACCAGAATCTGTAAAAAAATAAAAAAATAAAAAAATATTATTGCTAATAATTATAGTAATATGATTAGAGCCTATTTAGAGACCTTTTATTGGTTACTCGTTAAATTACTCACTTTCTATTAAAATTTTTCAACAAAACAAATTTTTACTTTACCTAGAATCCACAGCTAACCATTGTCATAGGACCCTACCATATCTCCCCATCGGAAGTTCATACTAGGGCTACTGGTGGTATTTAGTCACTTGGGTTCCTCCACCTACACAGGGCTATGGAAAACGTGTGTTAAGTGAAACAGGCCTTTACATTGCCAGAGTAGCAATACTGTATAAAATAATATATATATATATATATATATATATATATATATATATATATATATATATATATATATATCTATATATAGATATATATATATATATATATATATATATATATATATATATATATATATACCCCTGTCCCAGCACCCCCAAAAAATAGCCAATTTTATACATTTTCTAACTAAAATTTTACAAGGTTCCAAAAATGTATTTCTTTTCTCTGTAGCTTTTGTAGTTTTCTAGATGTTTTTATTTTTATTATTTTTTTTTTACAGTTTCTCGGTAGAATTGCACTTGGGATTCCAGCAATGTGTGCACCGATGGATTTTGAAAGATATAGTTGAAATCTTCCCAGGAAGCTGGCTATATAGTATGTATGTAGCCTTAACATGCTAACTGCTGCTATATTAATATATATATATATATATATATATATATGTATATATATATATATATATATATATATATATATATATATATATATATATATATATAACTATATATATATATATATATATATAACTACCTTATATATATATATATATATATATATAGCATACTATATATATATATATAATAGCATAATAACCAATAGCATAGGAAGTGTTAATTACAGTACATGTATAAAGACTTAAAATAGGCTATATGTTAATAGAATATATTTTCCTCTCTCCGCTACTTCGCGGATTTTCACCTATCGAAGGGGGGTGGAACGCATCCCCCGCGATAGTTGAGGGGTTATCCTATATATATATATATATATATATATATATATATATATATATATATATATATATATATATATATATATATATATATATATATATATATATATATATATATATAATAATGATAATAATAAAAATAATAATAATAATAATAATAATAATAATAATAATAATAATAATAATAATAATAATAATAATAATAATAATAATCATAATAATAATAATAATCATAATAATAATAATAATAATCATAATAATAATAATAATAATAATAATAATAATAATAATAATAATAATAATAATAATAATAATAATAATAATAATAATAATAATAATAATAATAATAATAATAATAATAATAAAAAATACCTTTTTCTGATAAGTCAAAATTCTTCTCAGTAAGTAATGTTCTCTTAACTTGTTTCGTTTTTTTTCAATTTTCATTAACTTTCGAAATTTGCTTGATAGGCTTACATGATCTAAATTTTTCTCTACCCTACAATTTAAAGCAAGACTTATATTTTTTGCCACCAGTCATTATAACTTGTAACTAAAATATTATGATGTTAAGAAATTAATTAATTTGTAAGTAAACAGTAATAAAATTAACAAATAAACCGAACGCATCCACCACATACCAATATTGCTTTGACACTGATTAGTGATTAGTGTTGTGAAGCGGAAAATCTTTCCCCAATTCCTCTTTTTGGCGGGAAATATATATTTAAAATAAAAACATTTGAATTTATTGTTTAACATGGCACACATGACCAGCTACGATTATTATTATTATTATTATTATTATTATTATTATTATTATTATTATTATTATTATTATTATTATTATTATTATTATTATTATTATTCTATATATATATATATATATATATATATATATATATATATATATATATATATATAACGTTATATATATATATATATATATATATATATATATATATATATATATATATATATATATATATATATATATATATATATATATATATATATATATATCCTACCCAGTGAAATTTTCGATTTATTCTACGAGGTATAATTGTGGGAAATTGAAGGGACAATGTGTTATTATTCCTTATCAGGCAATTTCCCTACAACTTGTGATAAGTATTTTTGCTTGTAAAATCCTATGAGCTCTGATTGCCATAATATCTTATAAGTTGGTAGTTGGATCTTCTTATAAGTCGGTGTATCTTATAAATTCCTACAATCCAGGAGGAGCCTTCATATGGGGACCAACATTTCCCACATTTCTCCCCACATTTGGCTTACAATTTTTTTTTGTTGGGGGGTAAATGAGAGAATAAATGAAAGTAGGTTGAGATGGTTTGGTCATATAATTGTTATCAGGATGCGGGACGGGGATCCAACTCAAATGTGTTGGGAATCGACCGGCTGGGAGACCGAAGAAAAAGTGGATTGAATCAGTGAACGAATATCTGAAGGATAGAGGTGTGAGTTTGGCAGAGGCGAGAATAAAGGTGCATAATAGGAGTGAATGGAGGGGTTTTGTGAGGGGGTATGGTTGTGGCCCACCTGGGCCAGTTGATGAACCCTACACTCCATGTTGAAATGATTAGGAAATAACAATTTTGAATTTGGAAAATTTTCACTGTTGACCAGTGAATTATTTCTTAAGATTATAATGTAGCTTAGATTGTAATAATATATATTTACAAATAGATATTTCTTATTCAAAAGTCATTTCAATAAATATCTTGTAGAATAAATAGTTTTAATAATTTGTTTCAAATTATATTCAAGTTTCATATGATGAGAATTAAAAATATAAGAAATATTGTACTTAGTCTAAGATACGAGTTTTTACCTGGAGTTTGTTTGTGTCAGCAATATAAGAAAGATAGTTCGTAGCAATATTAGTGACAAATAAACACCTTTGCAATGTCACTGGATATAATAGTATATAACTTGAAGGATTCCAAGTCTTTATTTGCGATTAAAATATGAATAGAAATTATGATTTATTGTTCTGATAAATCATTTAAATTAGTTTCACAATTTATTCTTGAGAAAGCTGGACAACAGCTGTAAGATAAAGGACATATATTTTGAACACTGTTCTATAATATAATCACTGGATCTCATAAGTATCGGGAGCTATTAAAATAACTTGATTTGTAATAATGACACAATAACAGAATTAACATAAGTTACACTCACAGACAATCGATCTGGACGCGTCCTGCGTCTATCAACTTAGAACTAAGACTCTCCGAAAAGGATTTCAGGAGTCAAACTCAAACAGGACTCTCGAGTCGGAACTCTGGAGAAAGACTCTTAAATTAGGGATGCCGCAAGAAGACCGATATATATCGATATTGATATTTTTTTTCGATAGTATCGAAAAAATATCGATGATATTTTTTCAGCCTATATATCGATATATCGATGTTTTATCCTCAGTATCGAATCAACGATATATTTTTTTTTACTTCTAGAAATTTGATTACTGTTTCCACAAAGATTCTTTTTAAGGCAAAATGTGGTGTATTTTTCAGGCGTGTTTGGATAGTGGGTACATTTTGTCTGACTTAGGAGTAATAGGGAAGGAGGTCAGATAATTATACAAGAGAAGAAGTAGAGGCCTATAGGGGAAGAACAATTTTCATGAAATATACCTATTTCAAATTAGATGTTTATAGAACTAAGAACTAAGACTCTCCGAAAAGGATTTCAGGAGTCAAACTCAAACAGGACTCTCGAGTCGGAACTCTGGAGAAAGACTCTTAAATTAGGGATGCCGCAAGAAGACCGATATATATCGATATTGATATTTTTTTCGATAGTATCGAAAAAATATCGATGATATTTTTTCAGCCTATATATCGATATATCGATGTTTTATCCTCAGTATCGAATCAACGATATATTTTTTTTTACTTCTAGAAATTTTGATTTTTCTTTTTCATAAAATAACATTTAAGCAAAATGTGTGTATTTTTCAGGCGTGTTTGGATAGTGGGTACATTTTGTCTGACTTAGGAGTAATAGGGAAGGAGGTCAGATAATTATACAAGAGAAGAAGTAGAGGCCTATAGGGGAAGAACAATTTTCATGAAATATACCTATTTCAAATTAGATGTTTATAAAAAGTAATGAAAGTATCCTATATAATACAGGGCAACACTAGTTATTGATATTTGGGTTAAATCTTTAATTAAATTTTAATTTACTCTGAAATTAGAAATGCTTAAATTTATATGTGAAGATTTTCCACTTTACTCGAAGATTTACTCCCTATCTAAAATCACCTTCACTGCTAATTCAGGGCCATGATTAGTGTTTACTTTAAAAAGGTTATAATATATATATATTATATATATATATATATATATATATATATGTAATATATAATTATATATAATAATATATATATAGATTATATATATATAATATAATTAATATATATATATTATTTATATATATATATAATATATATATATATATATATATATTATATATGGGTAAAACTTAAGTTTCTGTCTGACCTGAAATCGATCGATATATCGATAATATATCGATATCAGTATGTAGGTCAGTGAAACATGAAACTAAGCCTGTTTTACACCCACCTGTCCTTTTTACCCCTAGAATTTGGGCAAACCAAATTTTTTGAGAGAACCCAAATTTTTTGAGAACCCAAATGTTTTGAGAACCCTAATTTATATGCACTATGTAGCTTTTTGACGCCCCTTCGCAAGAAGGGCGCGCCAGAACGGTGCGAGGGCAACCGCGTACGTCCTCCCCCTATTTTTTTGGCCCCTTAAGAAAGCTTAGCCCTTTTTTTATTGGATATTTTGGCGCTTGATAATTTCGGTTTTGGGCTTGAAATTTCGCCTTGATAACCCGATCAGGGCTGAAATGACTAATTACTTAAAGGTCTGTTGAAGGGATTAACTTTGAGACTTTCATGCCCGGTACCATGGACCGCTTGCATTTGGAGGTACTGTCCCATTAACATGAGGTGATGTAGGAACCTGTATTGTATCATCGTTCCTAACTTAATTATCCATCCACCCTCAACACACCAACAACACACCACACACAACACACACACACACACACAACCACAGCACACACACACCACACACACACTCTCACCCTAGCCCATCTTTTACCACTACAACCACTACACACACCTCACGTGGAAATCAAAATAATAATAATAATAATAAAAAATATAATAAAATAATAATAATAAATAATAATATTTAATAAATAATAATATAATTATAAATAATAATATTATATAAATATAGATATAATATATAATAAATAGTATATATATATATATATATATATATATATATATATAATATATATATAATATTATATATAATATAAGTATTATATATATAATATATTAGCGATGGCACGTGGAATGTTCCCTTGAATTCGCAGTGACTGACCCACACACACACCAACACACACACAAATTATTAGTATAATAATAATTAAATAATAATAATAAATGAGTAAGAATAATAATAATAATAATAATAATATAAATAATAATAATAATAATAATAAATAATAATAATCTGAAAAATTTATAAAAATAATTTATTAAATAAATTATATATATATATATATTATATATTATATGAGATATACTATATATATATATTATATATATATTATATATATATAATATATATATATATATATATATATATATATATATATATTATATATATATATAAATATATAATTACTATTATTATATATATATACTATAATATATTTTAACATATTTTTTCACTCTCAACCATACACTTAACACTCACACTTATACACACTTACACTTACCCATACACACTACAAACTCGCGACTTATACACACTTACACGATTGACCCATAGACACTTACCACTTACACTTACCCACCCAAAGCCATAGGACACTTAACACTTACACTCACACACAGATACACACCTACACACACACACAGCCATAGACACACACACACTCACACACAGATACATACACACACACCTACACCCAGCCATAGCCACTTATACACACTTACACCACCATAGACACTTATACACAACTTACACTTAACCATAGTCCACTTACACTCCACATAGAACATATACACTATAACATACACCACACAGCATACACAATTACTAGACCCATACACCTACCACCCTACACCCACCCATCACATAGACACATACACCCATACCTAGACATACACTCACCTACACCTACACACCCGGCCATAGACACTTACACTTTACACTCACACACAAGATTACACTTATACTACCCAATATACACTTACCACTATAACACTCACACACAGAACACATACACTTGCGCTTACAACACACCACACACAGATACACCACGCACTACACCACCATAGCCACTTATACACACTTACACTCACCCATAACATTATACCCTTACACTTAAACCCATGAATCACTTACACTCACACACTTAGACACTTACACTCACACATAGACACTTACACTCACACACACAACTCGATTATCTTATGCCTCAACTTTGTTGGTCTCAACTTTGATGGCTCAACTTTGTCGGCTCAGCTTTTGATGGTTCATCTTTGATGACTCATCTTTGAGCCGTCATTCTTTGATTCCACCTATAATTGATGGCACCTATATTGATGGCTCATCTTTGTCGGTTCATCTTTGAATGTTCATCTTTGAATGACTCAGATTCATTGATGGTTCAAACTTGATGGTTCCCAAACCCTGAGCCTAGAATAGTCCTAATATTGGTGTCTACCCCATATGTTATAAAGGTATGAGGAATCGATTGGTGTATATTTTACGCAACGTTGCTGGATGCTCCTAGTAGAGCTTAAGCTTTTCTAGCCACCTCTGATCATAGAATATCCCTAATATTGAAGCCTACCCCTACATGTTATAAGGTATGAGGAGTCGAATGGTGTATATTATAAGTTGCTAGATTGCTTCCTACTATGAGTAGCAGTTTTTCCAGCTTTTTTCTAACCTTTTCTAGCCACGCCAAATTCCTATCATAGAACAACTTCGAATATTGATGTCTTCCCTAGGTCATAAGCTGCCCACCAGGCGCAGCATGTGCCCTCCGCACAAAGTCAGACGAACACCGCACCGTAGTGCGGACCCGCCGCGTTCCCGCCCGCGCGTGCGCCCGCAGGCGCAATATTTCCCGGCCGCCGCCCGCCGCGTGGGCCCGCAGGCGCAAATAATTCCGCCGCGAACGAAAAATATATCAATGTAAACTATTCAAAGAATTTCATTTCAAAATATACTATGAAGTCATTCATTTTATTCATACTTAACATTTGTATTAAAAAAACTATTACTTTACATAACTTAAAACAGCTAAAACAGTAAAATCAATAGCTTAATTCCTAGCAGCGAGGGATAGAAGGCTTTGTTTTACTGCGTTACTGCTTTACTGCCTTTAACTCATATATTTGATTAAACATTTTTTTCTTTTTATATTTTTTATTAAAAAATAAAAAGTATTAAAACAAAAATAAAAAGTATAAAAAGAAAACATAATGTAAAATATATGAGCTTAAGCAGTAAAAGCATATGAGTTAGCAGTTAAAAACAGTAAACATATGATATAAAGCAGAAAAACAGTAAATCAAAAGCCTACTAATTCCCTTTGTTGCTAGGCAACGCTTAAATTGATTTACTGACTTACTTGCTAAGGTATGAATGTTAAAATTATATGAGTTTCAAAGCAGTAAAAATATTATTAAAGCATTAAAGCAGTTAAAACAAAATCTTACTAATCCCTTTGTTGCTAGGCAAAAACGTTATTGATTTACTGATTTACTGACTTTAAGGATGTAATTGTTAAGTAAATATGATGAGTTAAAAGCAGGTAAAAACATATTGAGTTAAAGCAGTAAAGCAGTAAAACAAAAGCATCCTAATCCCTTTGTTGCTGTGTAACAGCTCTATTGATTACTGTTTTACTGCTTTAAGGTCTGTAAAAGTAATGTTTTAATAAAAATTTCGTTACATTATAGGTAAATAAATGTTTATATACCAGGACACTCTATGTTTTATCTTCTTACATACAATTTTTAAAATTTAAATTAAAAAAGTATTAAATAAAAAATATAAAAGAAAAAATATTTTAATAAAATATATTGAGTTTAAAACAGTAAATCAGTATAACAGTAAAACAAAGCCTTACTATTCCCTCTGCTGCTAGGCAATTAAGCTATTGATTTACTGTTTTCTGTTTTAAGTTATGTTGAAGTATTATTTTAATTAAAGTTAGTATGAAATAAAAAAATAGATGATCATTAGTATATTGAAATGAAAAATTCTTTGAATAGTTTACATTGATATCATATTTTTCGTTCGCGCGGGATATTGCGCCTGCGGTTGGAGGGCGGCATCGATCGCGCCCGCAAGTGTCGGGGTGCTGAATCGGTAGCCGGAATCGAGCAACACCTGCGGTGCGATCTGTTCGTCTGACTTTGTGCGGAGGGACCATGCTGCGCCCTGGTGGTCCGCTTATGACCTAGGGGAAGACATCAATATTAGAGTTGTTCTATGATGTAGGATTTGGGGTGCGTGCTAGAAAAGGTTAGAAAAAGCTGGAAAATGCTAACTTCATAGTAGGAAAGACTATGCAACTTATAATATACCACCAGTCGGACTCCATCAATACCTTATAACATAGGGTAGGCTTCAATATTAGTGATATTATGATCAAGCGTAGGCTAGAAAAAGCTAACGCATACTAGGAAGCATCCTAGCACTTGTAATATCCACCAATCGATTCCTCATACCTTATAACATAGGGGTAGACACCAATATTAGGACTGTTCTCAGAGGTTGGGAACCATCAAAGTTGACACCATCAAAGTAAATCTGAGTCATCAAAGATAACCCATCAAGATGCAAACAAAGATGACGTCATCAAAGATGACCCATCAATATAGGTGGAATCAAAGATGACGGCCTCAAAGATGAGTCATCAAAGATAACCATCAAAGCTGAGTCCGACAAAGTTGAGCCATCCAAAGTTGAGCCAAACAAAAGTGGCAGCGATTAAATCGGGGTGTGTGAGTGTAAGTTGTCATGTGTGAGTGTACCGTCGTTCATACTGCCTGAGTTACAGAGAGTAATGAAAAATGTTAATCTCTGATTATGAAACATGATATATAGTTTTAGAGTAAAGAGTGTTCTCTAATTCTGTCGATTTTCATTTCGAAACTCAAGAAAAGTAACGACACTTCCTTATTTAAATATCATCACACAAGGGGGGAAATTAAGTCTTAAGCGCATATTAAAAAGTTTTATAAAAGATTAGAATTTCGGGACAAAAATGCGGGATATTGAAAAATGTGCTGAGTATCTAATAGTGAGATGTGTCCCTGCGACTATAAAATAATTATCATTTCCAGTCGACCGATTGCGTACTATATCTAGGCATTTGCAAGAGTCGTTAATTCTCTTTGAAATCAAACAAGAACGATCTCCTGGTTCTGAATCGGTTTCTGAAGCGCGACTCCGTCTCTCGCAGCTACGAATATCACCCATATTTCAAGACCTTAACTGTCCGGTCATAAACATAGAATGATGGCGGCGACTGTTATCTCTCGTAGTTCAGCCCTCTTCTCTTGCTACTTCCGCGGGAGGTTAAACATTCGAATCTGTTAAAAGATAGGTATAATATATAATATATATATATATATAAGTTATAGGATATATATATATATATAATATATATATATATAGATATATATGAGTATATATATATAATATATATATATATATAATATTATCAATATATATATATTACAAATAAAGAAGATAAACTCTAAATATTTACTTACCAGATTTTTCTTTCTTCTTGAGACATATCAGTTTTACATATCTTTTATGTTTGACAGGCTAAAATCTTCTCTATTATCTCTTTCCGTTATACAAATTGTTTAAATACTCGTTCGATGTTGGATATCCTCACTTGACGCATCCCCCCCTCCAAGGGAAATATTTCGAGATGTGTATCTGCACCGGTTGTATCTGAGAAAATAGAAAAATTCTGTGCCACATTTAGTGATCATATTTTGGGTGATCTGAACACCAATTCTGGATTATAGGGTAGTTCTTCTGATTAGAATATTCTTTCGTTGTCGTTTCTATGATACTGACGATGAGATGTTCGGTGAGAGTTGCTAATTTCTCGTTATTTCCCGCTATCACAATGTGTTCATTAACAGTTCGATCACTCTTCGGGTGGTCATTAAAGGGTGAAAATCTCTTGAGAAAATCTGCATTAACAACAGGCGCTCTCGACTATCGAGTTTGGTTCTCGTGCAGGTTGGGTTTAAATCGAGTTCTGTTCTTCCCCCGAGCCACACCTACACGAGATCTCAGTCTTTCTACATACATTACTCCCTGAAAGTGCGATCTCGGGTCTCTAAGAATTCAACTTTATATAATTCCAACTTCGGCTGCGCGCCCGCAGTCTATCCGAAATTATATCGACCGAGGAGCACTATCACACCCCGTTCGTCTTTGGTTCTCTTCCTTCAACCCGTCGTAGTGACGAACCATCCACCGACGACGATGGCGCATCCGCCCACTTCTTTTCTACTCCCTCTGTTTTTCTTTTTCGTACCCTCATCTGGTCGTTTATAACAATATGTTTCCTCAATATTCGTAACTGTAAATAGATCTGTCGCGTGACAAACCCCAGTCGCATTGTTTCTTCGTGGGCGTGAGATATTCTTCTCGATATAAGAAAATCGTTCAACTTCGTATTTCTCGTCGTACATGCGGAAGATCACTCCGGGCTTCATCTCGCTTTAATAATTCGCTAAATCTACGAAGAACCTTCGTAACGTGCTATATTTATTCGCTTCACGTTTTCGAGGCGATGAGGTTTAAACTTTCATGTAAGTTATACCAGATGAGATGGGATCTCTCCTCCTATCAGCTCCTGTACCGCGTAGTGGGTTCTCTTTTTTTGGGAATGTTTTAACGGCTAATTCGTCGGAAAAAACGATCTATCCTCGTGCGGCGTTTGTGTATGTACTAGCTCCTAGCGTAATAATTCTGAGAGACGTGATGTCATGGGATATTTTATAAAATAGGTTTTAAGTTCAATTCGCCTGCGTTAGTTAGTGACGAAATGCTTCGTGGATGTTTGGGGACATGAAGCATGTGGCAAATAATAATTCAGTCTGGTTACGGTACTCCTTATCATTTAACGCTCAGAGGATGTTATCTCCGTCTTCGGATGTAGTTGCACTGTAATCATCGCCATGTTGACCGCCATCCTATTATATATAATGGTATTAATATTTTTTAATAATTTAATAATCAAAATGTTTAAAAAAAATTAAAAAAATAAATTACATTAGGTTCATTGCGATAAACGAAGACTCACGGAGGTGCTATAAAAAGACTCAACGGGAAGCTCTTCCATGCTATTTCGCGGGATACGAGACGAAAGATTATTATATAAGATATGGAGGCAATGATCAGCAGTGCCAACACCAATTATATTAAAAAGTGTCATACAGAAGATGTCTTAATGGCTCTTAAATATCCCCGGATAAAAAACTATCCCTGACGGCGCGTTGGAAGAACGATTTAAGAGTGCAAAGCTGTACAAACTCTCTAAGATCGTAGGAAAAAGAGTTATTTACGATCAAACCGTGAGAGAAACCTACGAAAATAAGGAATGGAAAAAAAAGATGAGAAATA
>JABUQX010053284.1:0-30000 GCA_015478945.1 Trachelipus rathkii
GGAAGGAGATAACTATGCCCTCGCATACCCTCATACCCATCCATGACTATTGATCTATTGATGCTGTATTGATCTAATTGATTCAACGTCATATTTGTATAACATAAACAAAAACATTTTATTTATTTTGTTCTTTGCTTTCAAATTACTTTCTGTTTTATAAAATTTATTGGTAATTTTGATTTATTATTAAAAATTTGCATTTTTACACATACCTTATAGCAGTAAATCAGTAGAATAGTAAATCAACTACTCCTCCTGTCACCCTCCTGACCATCATGATCTATTGATCTACTTGATCTATTATCTATTGATCTATTCTGATTCAAGTATTATTTTGTATAACATAACAAAAATTTTTTTATTTTTGTTTTTGTTTCTTTAAATATTTTGTATTTTTTAACAAAAAATTTACTCTTTTTATATGATTACAACTTAAAAATTCGCCACTTTTACCATACCTCTAAATCGCCCAGTAAATCAGTAAAATCAGTAAATCAAACTGTCTCCAGCCTCCCACCTTCCTGTGATCTATTGATCTATTATCTATTGAGTCTATTGATTACTATTGATTCATTATATATCGGATGGTTGAAGCATTTGTTGTATAACAGTAACACAAACTTTTAATTTATTTTTGTTTTGTTTCTTTTAAACTTTTCGCTTTTACTAAAAAATTTATTCCGTTTTTATGTTTATAACTTAAAAAAATTTGCATATTTACATACCTTTAAGCAGTAAATCGGTAAATCATCAGTAAATACTGCCCTCCATACCCTCCTATCCTTCATGATCTATTGATCTATTGATCTATTGATTAATGTGATTCAAGTCATATTTTGTATAAACAATAACACAAAACTTTTATTTATTTTTTTGTTTTGTTTTAAACTTTTTCGTTTTAACTAAAAAAATTAGTCCTTCTTCTGTTTAAACTATAAAAAAATTGTTTATTTACATACCTTAAAGCAGTAATCAGTAAAAATTCAGTAATCAATACTGCCCTCCACTCTACCCTCCTCCCCATCCATGATCTAATTGATCTATTGATCTATGGATCTATTGATTCAAGTCATATTTTTGGTAAAATTGTAACTCCGTGTTCTTATTTATTTTGGTTTTTGTTTCTTATATCTCTTCGTTTTTACTAAAAAAATCTTATTCTTGTTATGTTTATAACTTAAAAAATTTTGCATTTTTACCAATACCTTTAAAGCGTAAATCAGTAATCGTAAATAAACTACCTCTCTCATACCCACATAAACGCATTGCCATGATTTCTATGATCTAATTGATCTATGATCTATCGATCTATGATTCAAGTCATATTTTGTATAACTAACACAAAAACTTTTATTTATTTTGTTTGTTTCTTTATAATATTTTTGTTTTTACTAAAAAATTCATTCTCATTTCTTGTTTATCAACTTTAAAAAAAATTTGCATATTTATTTACATACCTTAAAGCACTTAAATCAGTAATCAGTAATCAATAATCCTCCATACCCTCATACCTTCTGTGATTATTGATCTAATTGATCTTATAGGTCTATTGTCTATTGATCTAAGTCGAATCATTGTTGTAAACATAACACAAAAACTTTATTTATTTTGTTTTTGTTTCTTTAAGAAACTTTTCGTTTTTTACTAATAAATTTATTCCTTTTATTGTCTTATAATTAAAATTTTCATTTTAATACTAATAATAAGATCAGTAAATCAGTAATCAAACTACCTTCCATACCCACATACCCATCCATGATCTAATTGATCTACCTTGATTATTGATCTATTGATCTTCAAGTCATATTTTTTGTATAACAAAACACAATAAATTTTATTTATTTTTGTTTTGTTTTCTTTTAAATATTTTGTTTTTACTAAAAAATTTATTCTTTTTTATGTTTATAACTTAAAAAATTTTGCATATTTAACATACTAAAGAAAATATAAATATCAGAATCCTCACTGCCCTCCATACCCTCCTTACCTTCCATGATCTATTGATCTATTTGATCTATTTTGATCTATTGATCTATGATCTATTGATTCAAAATCCATATTTTTGTATAACATAACACATAAGCTTTTATTTTTTTGTTTTGTTTCTTTATACTTTATTCGTTTTTAACTAAAAAATTTATTCCTTTTATTGTTTATGAAATTAAAAAAATTACAATTTTTACATACCTTAAAGCATAAATCCAGTAAATCCAGTAAATCATAAACTACCCTCCATACCCAATACCCATCCAATGATCATTGATCTATTGAATCTACTTGAATCTATTGATTTCAATCATATTTCGTGTATAACCATAACACAAAACTTTATTTATTTTGTTTAGGTTTTTCTTTAACATATTTTTTTTTACTAAAAAATTTTTCTTTTTATGTTTATACACTAGAAAAATTTGCATATTGTACATGACTCTTAAGCAATAAATCATAAAGTCAGTAATTTCAAACTAACCTTGCCATACAGCACATACCCATCCATGATCTATTGATCCTATTGAATCTATTGATCTATCGAGCTAATTGATTCAAGTCATAATTTTGTATAACATAACAACAAAAACTTTTATTTATTTTGTTTTGTTTTCTTTATACTTTTCGTTTTTAACTAAACAAATTTATTCCTTTTATGTTTAATAACTTAAAAATTTTGCATTTTTACAACTACCTTAAAGCAGTAAATGCCAGTAAATCAGTAAATCAAACTAACCTCCATATCCACATACCCGTCCAATCATGCTATTGATCTATTGATCTATTGATCTATTGATATCAAGTCATTATTTGTATAACATAACCACAAAAACTTTTATTTATTTTTGTTTTGTTTCTTTAAATATTTTGTTTTTTACTAAAAAATTTATTCTTTTTTTATGTTTATAACTTAAAAAAATTTGCATATTTTACTACCTTAAAACAGTAAATCAGTAATCAGTATCAAACTGCCCCCATACCCTCATAATCTTCTGTGGTCTATTGATTATCTGATCTATTGATCTTATTGATCTATTTGATTCAAGTCATTTTGTATAACATAACACAGATAAACTCTTATTTATTTTTGTTTTTGTTTCTTTAAACATTTTGTTTTTTACTGAAAAAAAAAAATTTAATTCTTTTATGATTATACCTTAAAAAAATTTTGCATTTTTTTACATACTTAAGGCCAGTAAATCAGTAAATACAGTAATGCAAACTGCCTTACTACCCTCCATAATTCCTTCTGTGATCTATTGATCTAATTGATCTATTGATTCTATTCATCTATTGATTCAAGTCATATTTTGTATAAACATAACACAAAAACTTTTATTATTTTGGTTTTGTTTCTTTAAACTTTTTTTTTTAAGTACTCTAAAAATTATTCTTTATTATATATATTTAATAACTTAAAAAAATTTGCATCTTTACACAGTTCTTTTAAAGCAGTAAATCAGTAAATCAGTAAATCAAACTGCCCTCATACCCTCACTAACCCTTCTGTGATCTATTGATTCTATTGATCTATTGATCATTGATCTATTGATTCAAGTCATGATTTTGTTAACATAACACAAATATCTTTTATTTATTTTGTTTTGATTTTCTTTAAACTTTTTTAACTAAAAATTTATTTATTTCTTGCTTATTATGTTTTAAAATATTTTGTTTAATTAATAATCTAGTTTTAATTTCTAAAACATTGCAGTAAAACATTTACCATTTTTTACATACCTAAAACATTATTGAGTAAAACAGTAAATCAAACTGTATCCAGCTATCCTCCTGCCCTATCATGATCTATTGATCTATTGATCTATTGATCCTATTGATTCAAGTCATACCTTTTTGTATAACATAACATAAAAAATGAATTCTTTGCTGTGGCTGTTGCTTGTGTTGTTGTTGTTTGTTTGTTGTTTGTTGTTGTTGTTGTGTTGTTGTTGTTTGTTGTTGTTGTTTGTTGTTGTCTTTGCTGTTTAATATATCATACGTTCAAGTTAAATGAAAAAATACAACACTTTTTAAGACATATCTCTAAAATTTTTGTATTTTTTAATCATATAAATTGGTATAATATTGAAACTAAGACAAAAATCATATTATATAGCCCCAACTGACTACAGCATTCGTTAACAAAGGTAACTAAGAATTAAAAGTTTACAAACTTACGCAGCAGAAGAAGGCATACGAATCCTCATTTTACTATAACACAAAACGGCCTTCAAAATATATTATTATATTATATTATTATTATTATTATTATTATTATTATTATATATTATTATATATTTATGTGTGTGTGTGTGTGTTGTATGTGTGTATAGTGATGTGTGTGTGTGTGGTGTGGTGTGTGTGTGTGTGTGTGTGTGTGTTGTGGTGTGTGTGTGTGATGTGTATGGTGTGTTAGGTTCATATATATTATATTTAGTGATATAATAATATAACCATAAGAGAACTAAGATAAAAAATTAAGAATAATATAAGTAATAATAATGAATAATAATAATATATAATAATAATATATATAATAATAATATTTGAGGCGTTTGTGTGTTATACGTAAGATTAAGATTGCGTATGTCCTTCTCTGACTGGTAGGTTGAAACTTTTAATTTTAGTAACCTTGTTAACGAATGCTGTATGTCAGTTGGCTGGATAGATATGTATTTTATTGTTTAGTTTCAATATTACAATGATAATGTAAAATAAAATTAATATTTTAGAGATATGTTTGAAAAGTGTAATATTTTTCATTTTAACTGTGAACGTATGATAATTTAACAGCAACGCAAACAACAACAACAACAACACAACAACACAACAACCAACAACAACAAAAACAACACACACAACATCAACAACAACAGCACAGCAAAGAATTTATTTTTATGTTAATGTTATACAAAAAGATACTTGCATCAAACCTAGAATAGTCATACGCTAGATAATTCACTTATCGACTATTAACTCAATAGTTCATGATAGGGCAGGAGGATAGCTGGAATACAGTTTGATTTACTGTTTTACTGATTTACTGTTTTAAGTATGTAAAAATGTAAATGTTTAGTTATAAACATAAAAGAAAGAATTTTAATTAAAAACAAAATATTTTTTAAACATAATAAGCAAAAATAAAAATTTTTACTGCTTCGGGTTATAGAAATCAACACAAACATAAATAAAAGTATTTGTGTTATTTATACAAAATATTGACTTGAAATCAATAGATCAATAATAATAGATCAATAGAAGTCCAACTATGATCACAGAAGGGTAATGTAGGGTATGGAGGGCAGTTTGATTTACTGATTTACTGATTTACTGAACTTAAGGTATGTAAAATGCAACTTTTTTACATACAACTTAAAAAGAATAATTTTTAGTAAAAACGAAAAAGTTTAAAGAAACATAACAAAATAAATAAAAGTTTTTGGTGTTATGTTATACAAATTTGATTGGAATCAATAGATCAATAGATTAATAGATCAATAGATCAATAGATCACAGAAGGATATGAGGGTATGTAAGGCAGTTTGATTTACTGATTTACTGATTTACTGCCTTAAGGTATGTAAAAATGCAAAATTTTTTAAGTTATAAACATAAAAAGAATAAATTTTTTTTTATAGTAAAAACAAAATGTTTAAAGAAACAAAACAAAAATAAATAAAAGTTTTTGTGTTATGTTACAAATATGAACTTGAATCAATAGATCAAAGATCAAGTAGATCAATAGATCATAGCAGAAGAAGATTATGAGGGTATGGGGGGCAGTTTGATTTACTGATTTACTGATTGTATTTTTAAGGTATGCAAATATGCAAATTTAATTAATAAACATAAAAAGAATAAATTTTTTAGTAAAAACAAAATATTTAAAGAAACAAAACAAAAATAAATAAAAGTTTTTGTGTTATGTTATACAAATATGACTTGAATCAATAGATCAATAGATCAATAATAGATCATAGATGGGTATGTGGGTATGGGAGGTTAGTTTGATTTACTGATTTACTGATTTACTGCTTTAAGGTATGTAAAAATGCAAAATTTTTAAGTTATAAACATAAAAGGAATATATTTTTCTGTGCGAAAAAGGGAAAATATGAAAGAACATAAACAAAATAAATAAAAGTTTTTGTGTTATGTTATACAAAATATGAAACTCAACGCATAGATCCATAGATTAATAGATCAATAGATCAATAGATCATAGGATGGGAATGAGGGTATGGAGGTTAGTTTGAATTACTGATTTACTGATTTATTTGCTTTAGGGTAAGTTAAAAATGCAATTTTTTTAGTTTTAAACCGAAAACTAATTAAGATGTCATAAGTGAGCAAAATATTTTAACAGAAAACTGAAAGAATATGTTTGAATATTTAAATGTAACCCCTGTAAAACAAGGACAACATGAAGAATATCAATGTTTTGCTCTCTTTCAATAGATTCATGGATGGACATATGTGGTATGGAGGGTAGTTTGTTTACTGATTTACTGATTTACTGCTTTATAGGTATGTAAAATGTAAATTTTTTAAGTTATAAACATAAAAGGAATAATTTTTTTAGTAAAACCGAAAAGTTTAAAGAAACAAAACAAATATAACTAAAAGCTTTTGTGTTTATGTTATACAAAATATGACTTGGAATCAATAGATCAATAGAATCAATAGATCAATAGATCAATTAGATCATAAGATCATTAGATATGGAAGGGCTATCGAGGGTATGGAGCGGCAGTTTTTGAAATTACTGATTTCCACTGATTCTACTCGGCTTTAAAGGTTTGTAAATAATGCCAAATTTTTTAAGTTATATTAAATTCAAAAATAATAAATTTCTTTCATTAGTCTTAACAAATATTTAAAGAAAGAAAAGGAAAATAAATAAAAGTTTTTGTGTTATGTTATACAAGTAATAATGACTTGAATCAATTAGATCAATAGATCAATAGAGATCAATAGATCACGATGGGAATGTGGGTATGGAGGGTAGTTTTGATTTACTGATTTACTGAATTTAGCTGCTTTAAGGTATGTAAAGAATGCAAAATTTTAAGTTATATAACCTTTATAAATAAATAAATTTTTAGTAAAACGAAAATTTAAAGAGAACAAAACATAACATAAATAAGTTTTTGTGTTATGTTATACAAAATATGACTTGAACAATAGATCAATAGATTCCAATAGATCAATAGATATGGATGGGGTATGAGGGTATGGAGGGCGGTTTGATTTACTGATTTAACTGATTTACTGCTTTAAGGTATGTAAATCATGACAATTTTAGTTCAAGTTAATAACATAAAAGGAGTAAATCGATTTGGAAGGATCTTGAAAAGTTTAAGAACAAGAACAACAAAGAAGACAAGTTTTTGTGTTATGTTATAGCAAAATATGACTTGAATCAATAGATCAATGAATCAATAGATGAATAGATCATGGGTGGGATATGAGGGTATGGAGGGGCAGTCTGATTTACTGATTTACCGGATTTACTTGCTAAAGGTAATGTAAATATGCAAATTTTAAGTTATAAACATAAAAGGAATAAGTTTTTAGTAAAAAACGAAAAGTTTAAAGAAACAAAACAAAAATAAATAAAGTTTTGTGTTACGTTATACAAATATGACTTGAATCATAGATCAATAGATCAATAGATCACCAGAAGGGTATGAGGGTATGGAGGCAGTATTGATTTACTGATTTACTGACTGTTAACTGCTTTAAGGTAAGTGTACAACAATGTAATTTTTTAAGGTTATTAAACATAAAAGCAGTAAATTTTCTTAGTAAAACAACAACAATATTTAAAAACAAAACAAATAAATAAACATTTTATCGTGTTTCATTTAATACTCGAAATGTGTCCTGAATCGATAGATCATAAGATTCAATAGATCAATCAGATCAATAGAATACATGGATGTTTTATGTTGGGTATGGAGGGTACGTTTGATTTACTGACTTTACTGGATTTACTGCTTTAAGGTATGTAATAAATTTTGGTTATATTTTAAACGTTGAAAAACATAAAAGAATAAATTTTTTAGTAAAACGAAAAGAGTAAGACAAACAAAAATAAATAAAAGTTCTTTGTGTTATGTTATACAAAATATGAACTTGAATCAATTAGATCAATTAGATCAATAGATCAATAGATCATGGATGGGTAAGAGGGTATGGAGAGTAATTTGATTTACTGATTTACACTGATTTAACTGCTTTAAGGTATGTAAAATGCATATTTTTTTTATTGACGAGAAGAAAATGGAATAAATTTTTTAGTAAAACAGAATGTATTTAAAGCAAACTAAAACAAAAATAAATAAAAAACATAATATATATTAAAAAAAGTTAAAATTAAAAAAATAAGATAAAATAATTCAATTATCAAAAAATAAAGATTTGAAAATATATTTAAATAAGTAAAATAAAAAAAAAAAAAAAAAAAAAAAAAAAAAAATTTCATACAAAGTATTATATTTACAAATAATGAACAACACATCGCTTGTAGAAATGAAATTGCAAATAAAAAAAATATAATAAAATTCATAAATAATAACTATCAATTTATAACTATTTCAAATAAACGTTTTACTATGTTTAGCGCTCAGTGTATGCATGTGTCTTTGTAAAGGAAAAAATTATAATTAGTCAACAAAGATTGATCAAAAGACTTTAGAATCTGAAAATATAAAATGCCAGTCTGTCGAACATCTTAGAAAGACGTGGTTAATCTTTGCAAGATGCATGCAATTGACCGCATATGTACATGATAGAACGAATCAGTTATTTGAAAGCTAATTGATACTTGTATTATTATACCGAATGTTTACTACTCTAGGCACGCACCGGCTCCAGCCCGGTGCGTGTCCAATTCCTCTGATTCCGAACCCGATTCTTATCCAGAAATCCGGACTCTGATTCCTTTGTTTCACAAATTTTCTACCTCTACGCGACATTCGATTTTTTAGGGGGGGAGGCGCACCCTCCGGGATCCCACTGGGACCTAACCTCGTCTACAATGAGGTTACGTCACCCATATATGGGGAGCCAGTTTAAAGAAGACAAGTCAACTAGAACTCATCTAAATTGACGTGGTGACTACAAGTGTCGGGTTATAAGCTTAATTCCCTAGACCTTTCTTAAACTCAAATATGAGGCCACCTGACTCAAATTGGGTCTCATCAAACCCTTAGGACCCTTAATGTTGACCAATCAAGTAGTGTAAAATCGTAGTAATTTCAGAGTAAAGTCTAGGTAGGCATGTCGGCCTTGTACCTGGATTCCCCTGTTCAAACGCCCTCAACTATATATCTCATTTAAACGGCTTCTGCACCCAAAAAACCATAGATGGACACCTCAAACGTAACACTATGATCAACTTTAATATTTATTTGTTCATTCCAGTAATTGTGGCATTTTCGGACTGATATATTCCTTCCAAACGCTTTCATACAAGTACTCTAACAGATTTCCTGTCACATAAAACTCATTCATAAACACTTTTATTCATTTTTGTAGCGTCAGTTCTCCTTCTCCAATCAATTTGTCATTGACTTATTTGTTATCTAAAGTTTTACTTCGTTCCAGGTAACGCGTCGTTTATCCTTATATACGGCTTCCCTGACCCTTAAAACAACATAGATGTTGGTAATCACCTCAAGGCGTCAGAACTCCTAGACGAGCTTACAAATTCTCACAATATTTATGTAAGCAATCTGAACTTGAAATTTTGTTTCATTAACGCCTCACATACATCATAAAGCGCTTCCCTGACAAAAACGTCATTTATGATCACTGTCGAACATCTAAATCGTGACGACCTTACGAAATTCTCATAGTCGATGGTCGGCATTTAACTTAAATTTTCTGTTCCAAACGCCTTCATCTTACCCTCAAAAACGGATTCCCCGACCCTTAAAAACCATAGATGGACATTAAGCACCAATTATTATCGGAGACTTTATTCGAATTTCCATAGTCATGTCGGCTATTGACTTGGTTTGACCTGGTTCAGAAACCTCAATAACCGGGTTCCGCAACTCCTCAAGAGAACCCAGTTAGATGGACCTCTCAAGCACAAAAGATCGGACTCATGGAAAAAACGCGTTTCATCAGGAAGGCTCCGCTCGGTTCCGAGCTGCTCGAAGGGCTCCGGCTTCCGGCTCCGACTTCCGAAATAAAATCTTACGGTTCAAAAAAATTACAACATCGTACCTGAAAAAATAATAATAAAATAATTCCACAGCCTTCTTTTCTCAGAAAAAATATTAAACAAATATTACCAGTCCTTTCCAGATTTTCCAGATAAATTCTACGGGTTCTGGAATGATGTTACCTGCTGGTTTACCCCTTCATATACTATATATATATTATATATATATATATATATATATATATATATATATATATATATATATATATTTATATATCTAATTATTATATATTATTATTATTAATATTATGATTATTATATAATATATATATATATTTATATTATATAATTATATATAATAATTATTATATATATTATATAATATAGTATAGTATATATAGTATATTGATAATTATATATATAATTATATATTATATATATTTAATATATATAATATAATATATTATATATATATAATATATATATTATATATTATATATAATATTATTATACTTATTTATATATATGTAGTATATATATATATTTTTATTGATCTATATTTAATATTTATAGTTTTTACGTCAGCCTGTATTTTCTCCTATCTGTTTGGACATGTTATTGCCAGACTAGATATCCCATTAGGACTAGTCAGACTTTTTTTGTTATTTAAATGTAATTTTATAACCTTCATGGAAATTGACATGGTTTATCGCTTTTAAAACTAATACTAAAGATACATTTGGGTACATTCTTTGTGAGATAATAAGTTATTTTTGAAGAGTTTGATATGTCATGTTCCTGTAAACCATTATCGTTTGATTTTTATTATTTGAAATTGGGAGGGTATATATTTTTAGAGAGAAGTTGGGAGTAGAGAAATTATAAGGACAGAGGTGGGTCAGTTTAACTGAGTGGTCAGTAAATACGATTTACTAGGATCACCCTCAGAAAATGAAGTATTAATTACAACCATGCTTCAAATTGATTATATACGAATAAGAAAGGAGATATAACATTAAACACAGCGATCGAGAGGAGAAAAGGAATCAATGGAAGGTATGGAGGAAGCAAAAAATCGAAATGAAGGACAGACGATGATGGAGAGGTGTTTTCGTCCTACGACTGAGTCTGACTAAGTTGAGTTGCAATTTAAATTTGGTTAGAAGTTTCTCTCTAGCATTTTTCTAATTTAATCTGTCCTCGTTTTTTTGACAGATGTAGTTTTGGACGATTGATTTAATTTGGCGTTGCTACATATCTAAATTTGCACGAGCTTGGGCGACCTAATAGAAATCTTTTTTTTGAGTGCTGCCTGCGCCTAATGCGTCCTATCCGCCGGACCCTAGTGCGCCTAGCGCCTTATGTCGCTATTATTTTTTGTCACATCAAATTGCGTTCCTCTAGCGCTATTGCGCCTATGCGCCTTTGCCGCCTGCGACTTTTTTCGCCGGCCAGTTTTGGAATTTACATGCTTCGTTCTTTAAATTCTAATTTGTCTATATAGTAAACTTTAGTGCCATATTATTGAATAATCATAGCTTTTATATAGGAAGAAAAAACACACTTTTTTAATTTTTGTTAATTTAAATCATTCCTTTGTAAACTAATATCTTACGACGTGCCTTTTTTATCTTCCTTCCAATGACTTGTGGATACGCATTGTTTTCACCCCAGGAGGCTTCAGTCTCGAGTTCGTGCAGAAGTTGAAAATTTTCTTTTCAACCATTACGTTGCCTAATTTATTCATTTGTTAGTTAATAGAACTTATGATTATCAGTATATTTATATATTAAGTTTTCTGTTGTATAGTATATTATTATTATATATTTTATATATATATTATATTTATTTATATTATTATTATTATATCTTATTATATTATATATCATTATTTTTACTATTAATTATTTTATATTTTTATTATTTTTTATTTATTTTCTATTTAATTATACTTTATTTATTATTATTTATATTTTATATATATATTTATCTATATATATATATATATATATATGTTTTACACTGGTTTTTAAATGATACAAGTTTGCCAAGCTTCTAAGTTCTATAACTTTTAAGGGTAAAGAAAAATTCTTTTGTTCTGTTCATTTAGCGCGTGAACTATATTGGCGCACAGAATTGGCTGTGCGTCTTTGCTTAGTCCGCCTTTTTTAAATAATTTTGTTGGCGCCTAATGTTCCCCCTTTGCGCCTCAGAATTGACTAGTTATCGCTTCATTTAGGCTGTTCATAGTGCGCAACTTGGTTGGCTGCAATTCGCCCAGCTCTGCTAATTTGTCCATCTATCATTAGTTCTCTATCTATGTGACTTGTCTATCTCCATTTTAATTGTTTTACTATTAATAATAATATATAAAATTTATATAATAATAATTAATATAAATAATATTATAATAATAATAATAATAATAATAATAATAATAATAATAATAATAATAATAATAATAATAATAATAATAATAATAATAATAATAATAATATTAATTATAATTATATTGAATAATTTATATAATAATAAGTAATAATAATTAATAATAATATTAATAATATAATAATGAATTATAAAATATATATAAATTAATAATAATAATAATTAATCAAAATAATAATAATAAATAATAATATAATAATATTAATAATATTAACTTTTTTTTGATTCTTATTCAAATATGTAGTGCGTTAAGGTTGCCAATAGGTTTTTTTTTTTTTCTCAAGTATTTTCTTCATTAATTTGTGTTACTCTCCATTTGGGGTTCATAAATTTCGTGATCATTTGTAATTGTATTTAACACGTACAGGTTAAAAACTTTTCCCTTCACGGAAGGAGGAAATTTAACATGGAGGCTGATAATTTGTATCAGTACATTTTAATCTACCTCTAATGCTTTAAAAGCTACTTTTTTATTATTTCAATATTCAGGAAAATAAAGAAAATTTATTTTTCTGGTTTTCTTTCCTTTTTTTCTTATATAAGATGTCCAAGATAATTGTATCTATCAACCATGCTCATAGATCGTGCTTGTTTCAATCAATATTCTGATTTATTTAAAACTTGCTTTTCGTTTTCAATATAATTACATGTATTTCGAATTTTTGACCATTTTAACGTTCTTATTTTTCAATATAATATCGTAAGCTTCGGAACGGCTCCGAAGAAGCTACTCCAGGTTCCGGGTTCCGAGCTCCGAGCTCCGAGCTCCGGGAGCTTTCGTGAGCTCTAAGTCAACCACTGCTCCAAGCCTCCGGGAGCCCGGAGCTTCCGGAGCTGCCGGCCGGAGCTTCCTGGAACGTTTCCCGTTTCTTAAAGCTCCGGAATTCCTCGGAATATGAATAATAGAATTAAATAAGCTCCACTCCAGTCTCCGAACTCGGATGCAAGATTCAGTTGCCTTGCGAGGATTTGGAATATCATCATTATAGTATCTATATATTATATTATAATATATATATATTATATATGTATATATATATTATAATAATAATAATAATATATATATTATATTATATATATATATAAATATATATATATATATTATATGTAGCCAATTTAGTACAATTCTATGCCCATGACCTCACCCTCCATTACTACTCTCTCACATCTCACCCCTCACCTCACTCAACACATATGGAAGTTTATTATGTCTTTTATCTGGTATATGTGATGTTGAATTAGGTTCGTCTTATTTATAGCTAGGTTATCATAATATATATATAATAGGTTTATTGAGTATTGTAGTTTATATGTATATATATATTTATATTAGTGATTAATTATTTATTTTAATCTGATTGGTAATATATTTATATTTGGTATTATTGATTATTTATTGTTTGGATATAGTTTTTTATTGTTCGGTCTGGGTATATAGAGGTGATAATATTTTTTTAAATATATCTATTTGTATGCTATTTATATGTATTTAATTTGTTTTTATTATTATATGTTATTTTTATATGTTAATTGTATTACTTTCGTAGTAGTTGTTTTAGTACTATATATTATTATATATATATTAGTTATTATTATAATAGTTTGTATATAATATCTATATATTAGGTGAGATTATTATTGATTTTTTAGTAGGTGGTGACTATATCCGATTTTAATATAAATATATTTTATCTATATATATTTATGTTTATTATAGTTCTTATAATAATATTATATTTTATTCTATAATTATCAGTTATTTTATTTTTACTCTTATTATTATTATAGGTTAGCCTTACATTTGTTAATTTTTCGTTATATGATTTCATATATATGTATTATATGTCTTTCCTTACATTTTATATTGTATTATATATATATAGCTTTCTTATAGCATATATATATTGTTTTTTATTTTATAGTATATATATATTTATTTAGTATGTAAATTTAATTTAATTATATGTTATATTTGGTCTTATACTATTTTGTATATATATATGTGTGTTATTTATTATTTTCATATATCTTATTATTTTATATTTATTTTTATTAATATGATTTATTGAGTTTTTTATTATTTCTATGTTCTTTATGGATATGAGTAATGCAAAACAATATAGTCTACGGATGCGTATATAAAAGCAGGAACAAATGCTTCTTTCATTAAAATTAGCGTTAGAGTTTTCAACGTGAAAGGTTGCTAAAATAGTCAATTATTATATCACACACAAAGAAAAACATGTTCGTCAATGTGATGTATAGTGTAAATACCTACAACCAATTACATATACCCTACATACCTATACACACTCTAAATATATACACACTACTACCAATATATAAAACAAAATGAAAACAACCAATCAGTAACTATATACTTATCATAATCCCTATACTACTCACATATATACCACCTACTAAATAAATACTCACCAACTACTCATATAACAAACAAACCTCAAATAACACTCTCTAACTTCCATACTATTCATCAGTCATCAGGGTCATCGCGTGATAACTACTTGTATTACCGAGATATACATAAATAACTACTCACCTAATAACCACTCACACACCCAACACCATATCATTCTAGTATCAATAAAGGTACCGATCTCTATATTAATTAATGCTAACTACTAGTAAACCACTATAGATTACCTACCTACCCATACAGCTCATAAAATACGCTATTATAAAACACACAATAGCTGTCACCCTTCACATAATAATAATTATACATATATATAATATTATATTAATCATATATTTATATTTATAATACAATTATTTCTTATATATATATCTATTTTAATATACAATATATATATAACAGGTGGACGTATTCAGGATTTTTTCGGGCACGAAACCAAAATAGTTCTCTTACTCATATATATAATCCATATATATATATATCTCTTATAACTCTCTATATATATATTTATATATATAATACATATATCTATACACGCATATACATACATACATAACTATAATTATAGCAATATATATCATCACCCTAGGATTTATATAACCTAATCGGGGACTAATACACCTAATATAATAAAATACTATAATCACTTCTCCTTTTTTTCTCATTGGTTAACTTATATACTTTTGTCTCTAGTATAGCCTCGCTACTTATTTAGTTATTATTTATAGTACTTTTATTATACCTATATATGATTGTATTATGTTATCATAAGGGTAGTAATGTAATAATAGTAGGTGATTATAGTATATAACGCTGGGGATAAGTGCCATATGTTTTTTCAGTTATATTATTGTTATTATCCTTATAAATAATTATTACTTATTTATATCTCAATCAATATATTACGTTCAGCAACAATACACAATGGACTCGATGACAAATATTTTTATTACATTATTATTAAGAAAAATGAATGAATATTATAAATTTAATTACTAAAATCTCTTTTATTCTTCGATCGTAACTTTTAGAAAGAGCGCATGAGAGTGAGCACACCCCGATCTCACAGCCTTCATAATTATTATTATGCAATGATTTGATTATGTAGATCCAGTAAGGGCAGATCCAGTAAGTCTCTCACTACTCATAGATATTTCTCAAGTAGGTTCCAGACAGTTCTAATGTGAAAATTTTTTTCTACTGAAAGCAGTAGAAACTGGGTAAATGCCAGTCATTTGCACAAGAATATTAAAAATTAATTTGTAAAGTAAGAAAAAATGAACACTTTATAAAAGTTAGAAAATCATAGTCAGTATTGAACTGATTTCATTGCACGATCTGTGCTGTGATGCCACTACTAACATTCCCATAATTTCATTCTGCTATTTACATAAACTCCCCTCAGATTGCTCTTCGAGATCTTCTTTGTAAAATTTACAACATCTTTCTTAAATTCTCTATAACATCACAAATTAAACACCTGTATCGCTATGACAATTTGCAAGTGAAGAAATTATTAATTTCTATTATGATCTTTAAATAACCTTCTCTCCTCGTGCTTGATATTCAATTCTCATTCCAATAATTTGTGTATATATATGGATTGAAGAAAGAAGGCGAGTTTCATAGTAGAGTATGTTTGGGTCTTATTGGGGTTGTTTTTGGAATTTGTTAATATCTTGGTACATTTGTGTTGTGGCAATTTAAATGTTCTTTACTTGTTTGGTCAGCTCTTATGATTTGCAGATGTTCTGTCTTACACATTTGTCTTCGGAAAAATTCTACTGGGAATTCTCTTATTTTTTCGTGGCATTTTTCTCTGGATGGCTTTTCAGTTTATTTTTTACAGTTAACTATCGATTCACTTCATTATTATCATCTACACAAATCGTATAACGTGTGTCTGTAAATTCGTTTTTGAAAGAATGTTATGTTAAGACTAATAGTCTTACTGTTTAATTATACAAAAAAGGATTAACTCAGAAAAGATGTTCTTTCTTTAAACAATGTTTTAGTAATAAGCCTTTTTAGGCTTAATTCTTGACATGATCTCCAACTTCACATTTCATCTCTTATTATCGGGTTTATCATCTCTTTAAATATAAAGCGATTCATGCCGTTGGCACAGCGAGTTTTGCAAATTTTTTTTTTAATATCTTTTTGCTACTCTTAGGAATAAATTTTGACCTTTATTTTTTCTAAAAAGAACTTTCTGTCCTCTTAGCACTTACAAGAAAAAATGAACAACATTCTGATATTTACTTTCAATGATGTTCAAAAATATTCTGACTTTAGAAAACGGTCTGAAAAGCATAATTTAAGAATGGAACAAAAAGCAGCGAGATGAAAATTGCATTTGTGCATTATCTTCCTTTAATTACAACTCTGAAACCCCTGAACTCACAAATACACTAATAGCTGCTGCAACCATCCATAACAGTCTCATAGGTTATTCATATCCACCAAAGCTTTCAGAATAACTTATCTTGATATTCTATAAGGCAATTCGAATTTTTTGCAAGGACTTATTCCCTGTTCAAATTCATTCATTAATGAAATACGATAAACTAATAAAAAATCTTCTTTGGTATACGTGACGAAGTCTACTCAGTATCACTCGTACAAGCACGCCAAACAAATAACAAAATTAGACTTACTTCTCGCGCTGAGCACATATCATCCTCATCTTGCTTAGAGAATCCGTAAAAATCTCCTTTTTATTCATTGTTTTTGTCACATACTGTAACGTATGAGTGTATGATCCAATATGTACTGATATTTTTGGACTGTGGATATTCTTGGTATATATAATTTATCATTTCTGGCAATTCTACTCATATACTAAATTTGTAAATGTTTCTGAAAAGAACATGGCATCTACCAGCACTTAGCACGCAATCTCTTAAACACGACTGCCGAAACACGTTGCATGCTTCGATTTCCACACACTATAGTACGCTATTATCAGTATGTAACGATATACACGACGGAGTCATGGATGTTCCAGGGTATTCATTTTTATTTTTGCTTACCATGAATCGGAATTGTTTCAACAAGTTTGAAATTTTAATAGTCCGGCGTTTCTTATCCCGTCTTCGTTCCTTCTCTTTGGGGCTTTTTTTTCTGCTGTCAATCTGTTTTTCTCTAGTGCTTGGTTCTTGTTTTGTTATTTTTTCCTTGACATGCTTTTTCTTCAGCAAATCTCTTTTCGTATCAAAATTCTTTGTGATATTTTAAGTTGCTTCGGGTTTTTTTGAAAGTTATTTCAATGGCTTTCTGTTCTTAAAGACTTGATGAATACGGTCTCGAGACTAAAAACACCATTTGCTGTGTGGTTATCCGTCTTTGCTTCTTCTTTTTTTTTATTTTTAAAACAGATATCGCTAATTTGAGTTTAATATACTTCCGGCTTAATCGGTTGTTTTTATCATTGTAAGTCCATGCCATGTTTTAATGAAATATATTTTCCTATATTTTTTCTCTTTCTCTGATTCAGCAGAATGGTGATTAATTTTTTGAATCTGGTTTTCCTTAGTATGATATTTTAATATTTCCATCGCTTTTTCCCTTATTGCTAAATACCGTCCTTATGAAATTGCCACAGATATAGTTTAATTTTTTTTTATTTTAATGTTAATTTTTATATTTATTATTATTTTCTAGTTAATTTATATTTTTATTATTAATTAGATTACTTTTAATTTTAATTTGTAATTGTTTAATTTTGATTTCGTTTAATGTTTATGCACCATCTGCTCTACTATATTATTAACGATATTGATCTAAATTTTTAGTGTTCTAAAAATTTCGTGGGGGGGGTGCAATTGTTGCCCTTGGCCACAGTTCTTCTTGGATTATCGTCCACTGTTATATTTATAGATATTTTATTTGTATTGGGTGTTATATTATATTTGTAATATATTTGTATAATAATCATTATTTTATTTATTAGTTATTTATATTTATGCTTAATATATTTATTATATTTAGGGTATAGTGTATTTTTATTATTTAATATAATAATATCTATACTTGCTTAGTGAGGTAGTAGTTATATTTTGGTATTATATGGGTTATGGATTTTTTATTAGTATTATTATATTAATATTGATTTATTTTAGGGTATTTATTTATAATAATAGTATTTATATAATAATGATATATTTATATATATTTATATATTTATTATATATATATAGCGTTGAGGTATATGTATGTATTGTTATAATATCATACTTTGTATTTATTCTTATTGTTTATTTATATAGTCTTTTTGGTATCTCATAGAGAGACGACTCTACTTCAAATATTTCTGTCTACATTTGTGATGTTTTTTTTGTGAATATTATGAGTCTTATTTACTACTAGTTACATTTACTAATGCTTCATTTTAACTGTTTATTTCGTTTACGTGAGATATTTTGATGGCTTCACACTTATCTCTCTATGCCTTATAAGGCTATAACTACAGACTGAGACGCGAGATTATTGAGGTACGTTTTTAGTATGATTATAAATTTAGACGATTAACCAAGCGGGAGGAATTTTGTCCTTCCATTATTTGAGTATTAATTTGCATGGCGACCTATCTCAGGTTAGTTTATCACCATACAGTTGACGCTAAAACCGCTCACATGTGCTTTTGAATTATTTTCCTGTCGTAATACTTTTTGTTCTTATAATTATTTATCTTATATACATTTACAATACCTTCCTCTTTTTCCAATCCTTCCAACTTTGTAATGCCTGTATATTGTTTCTGTGTATTCTGGATTGTGAGACGGGAAAGCAAGTGAGACCCGAGTACTTTTTACGTTTGTTGTATCGAATGAGCCGGTTTGCTGTTTAAGTGTCTTGTTTTTTCACGCGGGACGATTAGTTTCATACTGAGTGATATTCTGGCATTCATTTAGACCGGTGCATTGCGTTTGAGTAGAGCTAGGTTCCTTCACATTCTACTTGTCTTATTTTGTGTCCATGATCAATTTCTTCTTCGTACTTTTTGTTTATATGTTCAATTATCTCTGTTCTCTCGTATTTTACGTTATATGCTGTCGGCCGAAATGCTGCTGCCATTTTTTTTCGTTCATGGAAGTATTGGATGTAACTTCGGTGGGTGAATAGACGCATGCATATCATTTGCCGTATGTACCATCATTTACTTCCACCTTTGAAATAGGACGATGTTCGACTCGCAATTCTTCTTGTGAAAGGTTCGATTTTCGGGCTAGTTTGTTAATAGGAACAGACGTTACCAGAGTCAGTGCTGAGGACGGAAGCCATCTTCCGTAGACATTTCAGGGTGAGCAACCAGTATGGAATTTAATCTTCGTGTGGTTGTGTGCGCAGGAGATATCCTCATTCATATCAGGATACACCATTTTAATCCCAGACATATTTAAACTGTATTTTGTGCTGAGGTTTATTCTGCAGTCCCATTCTTCGATCTCCTATTTTTTTCAACTAGTTAACCATTTGTAATTCCGAGCCACCAGACAAACAATTCCATTTTTTCAATTCCTCTCGGAATGGTTTCAAAGGGCTGCCTTGAGGTATGCTTTTTGCCATGAGACACATCTTTGCACCTGCTTTAATTTATTTTATAATCTCACCCTTTGCGATTAATGGATTATGGTTCGGCTAGGAGGCATCTTGTTTTATTTTTGCCTCTTTGATTTCTTCACATTCGCGTTCGGACAATTTTCCGTTGAACTTCAATGCCTAGTTCTCGTAATTCAAATGGTGTCGTTTATTATCTTCACCCTCAGGTCAATGACTCTTTGAACTGCAGGAAGATAGCTGGCTGTTAGTAAGTATGACATAACAGCAGAGTGAATGGTGTGGTCGTGCAACAGATATTCATGGTTTTTTTGTGTTGCTTTGTGTTCTATATTTTGTGAATCAGGGCTGGGTAGGTTGCGGACTTTTTGGAACTCTTATTTGTAACGCTGTATCTGTGAATTAATATATGTCCTGAATAAAGAAGCAATAGTGTATGTTATGAGGAATTATCCTTGTCGTATTCTTTATTTTCTTACTACATCGCCTTAGGTTTGGTCTTTCCATTCGTCTTAATCAGACTCTGTAGAATGAAGTTACGAGCATGACATTATAGATGCATTTTGTTCATAATTTCCAATCAATTGTACCGTATATAAGAAAAGTTTGACGCGCTTTCATTCTATGACATTTCCTTTCTTTGTTATTATTTCATATAGTACTAGGTTATTATATATTTTATTATATTTATATTATGTTTTTAATTATATAATATTAATAGTATAATAATATATATTTTATTTAGTATTTTATTATTTATTATATCTTTTCTTGTGTATAAACGATTAACTTTGTATTATTATATATATCTTTATATTTTTATATATTATTATTTATTATTTATTTTTTATATATGTTATATATTTGTATGATATATATTATATATAATTATTATAGGATGATTTATTATATTTTATATATTATATTATTTATAATTGCTTATTGTTGCGTTAATGTTAGGTGTGATTTGTTTGTATGGTGTTATTTATGTGTGTTTGTTGTAATTATGCGGATGGAGCGATATTTTTTTTTTATCCTAATAAGTTTATACTGGACTAAGAAAAAAAATATCGATTTAATGATACATTCAGATTTCAGATTTCAATAGAAGTACCAGTATTTTTATATCATATAGTTTTACAAATAAGTTTTGCGATTTTGATTATTTACCGAAGAATATTAGAGAAAAGTGATGGGAGGTTTGTTTTCCAGAGTCCTAATTATTTTTAATTTGTTGGACCTTCTCTCATAGTCATTTATTATTTTGTCGGTTTAGTAAAAGGACAACAAAATGATGATTAGTGTGCTTTACACATTAATTTTTATTGATCCTCTACAATGCTTCCTTAGGTAGTAGTGTCTTTCATACATAAATGATTTCTTTGAGATCTTAACTTGTTTGGCTTTAATTTTTGCCATACCTTACATTCCTAATATTTACCAATACGTTATTAGTAATATCTTGTTAAAAATTACCAGTAATATCTTGTTCGAAGTTGTCAGTAATATCTTGTTAGAAGTTATCAGTAATATCTTGTTAGAAGTTATCAGCAATATCTTGTTAGAAGTTATCGGTAATATCTTGTTAGAAGTTATCAGTAATATCTTGTTAGAAGTTATCAGTAATATCTTGTTGGAAGTTATCAGTAATATTTTGTTAGAAGTAGTCAGTAATACCTTGTTAGAATTTGAACTTTCTTATATGCGAGTATTGATCTACAACATTTAAAAAATAATGCTGCAAACAAATATAATATTTTAAAGCTATAATAAAAAAATTTAAACATTTAAGAAAGTTATCAATATTAATTCTCGTCCGGTAAAGATTCTGTAAAAAGATATTCCCTAAAAGAGCAGAAACGTCGAAAAAGTGACAAGTTTTTATCATGTTCAAGGTGTTTAAGTAGGTGGAATGAGAGAAAAATTCGCTCTCACCAATATCTATCAATTTGTAACGGAAAACAAGTTTAATATTCGAACCATTAATATTAGAGGAAAATTATATTTTCAAAATACAACTTTTTCATTTTCATCATTAAGTGTATCTATTACGCCTTTCATGATTTACTATATAATAAGGCTATATTAATCAATCTAACATTAATATAGATCTATTAGCATTTAATAATCACGATAGGATTATCGCAACATATATAGATAATTAGGAGTAGCTTCATCTCATGAAGAACTATATATTATAGTCGTTTTAAATGTTATAGTCATCGAGAGTAAATAAAAAAATCTTCACATAAAATTTGAATTTGAACAGATGAAAACAACAGAGAATTATGTGAACAAATTGTAATTATCTTACATAATATAATAACCTTTCTAGACGGGAATATATAGTGAATTATTTATAGTATATTTTATTATCATAAGAATGACTACCTAAATAGAAAATTTTAATTACACAATACTCACATCATAATCTTAAGATAGTGACGAACAACCGACAATTTATTTTTAAATATTCTCATATTAAGCGTGTTTCATTGAAATGTTAATTTAAAAAACATATACAATAAATAGTTTTATTTTATTACTTTTGAAATTTGATATTATAAAGAGGCATCGCCCTGTAATTTATGGGACTTTATAGGCTACCAATTAATCGGAGTTAGGAATAATATACATTTATATTGATATATATATATAATGTAATTAATACATAATAGAATCAAAGCGAATGTATACGAGTAATATTTGGTTAGTAGTACTGTAAATAATCACAATGACCAAATCTAAGACTATGTTCAAAAAATTAAGTAAATTAAACAATAAGGTCCCGTAAAAGAAGACAGCAGCAGTTGATAATTGTGAAAAGCTTATATAATCTATGGTACGATGTGAGAGGATGGAAATTAGTTTATCTTTATGTTTAATATATTAGACATACTATCCCATTCAAGTAGAGAGTACAAATATTAGACTGTAGGTCATACCAGTCTAATTTTATAAAGACAGTAATTACTATAGCGCATTATAAAAAGTAAGTGAATTGAGAGAATAAAAAGGAAAAAAGTTACTCTAAAGTCTAAACACTAGAAGAGAAATAATGATTCGCTGATGAAGCATGTATACGGGGTAATTAATGTACTTATTTAGTAATTTTATTTTCTATGAAATACAATGTACTAGAATAAGAAGAGCCTTAATACATATACTTAGATATGTAGGGTACAGCGTATATTTTTTATAGAACACATAATATATAGGTTACTATAAATAGTTTTTAAAAAAATTAGATGATTTTTTTTTGAAAAATTTTATATATTTTATATAGGATGTGTGTATATGTTGTGTAACTTTTATATACTTTTCTTAAAAATCTGGATATATATTAATATATTTAGAATGTGTGTTATAAGCATTGCAGTATAGATGACAGCATATCTATTCATATTGGTATAACGCGTTAAGTCATATTATCATAATAGATTACCTTCGAAGTTTTGGTTAAAAGAAACATAGCTATCGTTCTCAACTAATTGTCAATCAGATTTTCAACATGGTAATCTTTTTTCTTTTCTCAATATTAAAATTAATCTATGAGATAGGCATTGCACTTGGTTTGTGGCAACTCCTCGATTTACATTTACTTTATTTTTTTATTATCATATTAGCTATTCTCATCTCACCTATCGTATGACAGATAGCTATACATTATCTTTACTGCTAATGTTAGAGCTATTATCTATCTTATCTATCATCTATCTATTAGAACTGTTCATTTTTCTCTTCGACTCTGTCCTCCTCTATTTTTACCATTCAGTCTCAGCTCTTAAGATATATATATACTATATATAATTAATATATATACTATATAATAATATAATATCGATTAATATCGTTTTAATAATGGGCATATAAATTTACGGAAAATTAGAATAATAAACATAGATTGTAACTATTTGTTACTTGTACTATACGTTGAATTTGTGATAACTCATTATACTTAGAGATATTATTACATTATCATTATAAACGTATATAGTATTATGATATACTATACTAATAATATATGCTAGAAAGTTCAGATCCTAATTTGAGCAGACTAAGATTTCATGTGAAGAACCGTTTCGATTTCTTATGTCAACATTAGGTTAGGTGTGTAGACTTATAAGTTCGAAAAATAGAGATGCACTAGAATATATTTTTTTAGAGAGAATTTGAGATGATTACTATCTAACTATAACTACTGTTACTACTCTTTTCAGCTCTTCTCATGATAAAGAGTTCGGAATATCGCGCTCATACCTACTTATATTTGAAATCCTACATCTAAAGAAGAGATTTCATGACTTATCTTGGTCTTATCGAGATAATATCAATAGACCTATATTACACCACAGAAACACTGATAATAATGTTATATAAATTAATGCTATTGTTTCGGAAATTTATTATAGCAGTAAAGATATGTAGCTCTTATAATCATTGGTACGTACGTGGATAATTGTGATATATTAATTTTACTTTTGTTATTAATAAAGCAGCTGCCCTACGTAAGATAGAGTACACATATCTGGAATGTAAGCCGCTCTAGTTATTTTACTATAAATAGAAACTAATAGTAATGATCAGTTAAATGTTATAATTAGAAAAAAATCGTAAATTTGTAAATATAAAGGACATGATTAGTAGTAATTTCTTCTAAACTTTAAGTACCTACGGGTATGGAATTATATAATTTAGAATTTTATGTAATCATAAATACAAGTACATATATAAAGAGTCAATTATATGTAGTTGAGTTCGAGTATTTAAAATTATATAAGGATCTACTGAATTAGGATTCGCTAAATTGTTTAAAATATATATGGAAAGATTTATTATTGTTTGAAAAATTATGTGAAAATAAAGCTTTATTTATTATACTACATTTACTCTTTGCACCTACGGGGTATTGGGATTTATTTTTTTTGTTTTTATATATAAAGCATTTTCGTCAGTCATAGAGAGTGACAGATATCATGGATAGTGGTCCGTATATAAAACAAGATCAATATAGATCATCATAGTTTAAAAAGTATTAAAAAAATATTATAATAGATCATTGTGCTGCATTTGTGAGGAATACCTTTATTAAGCAGATATTAGTATGAGTAGCTTTATTTAATATACAATCAATGGTAGTTATTGTGGTTTGGGAATTTAATTTTTACTATTTGTTTTTAAAAGTACTATCTTTCCCATGTAAGGAGAGCCAACATATTGAAATGTAGGCCTGGACTCATTATTATAGAATCATAATTTAAGTACGTTTAGAAGTTTAAGAATTAACAAAATTTCGAGAAATATATGAATAAAGGAATACAGTATTTATACATTCTTTATATTGATAACCTACGGTTTGGGATTATTTTTAAGTAATTATCTTATCATTAAGCTAATTATGTCCATGAAATAAGTAAATGTAACAATTAATCATTAATCAATTATCCAATCCTTAAGACGCGATATACTGTAGGTTTACGTCTAAATGATTAAAATAATGGTAGATTATTTTTTATTATTATTTAATATATTTGATTAAAGAAGCTTTTATAGTATAATCTTTTTATTTATACCTTTGCTACCTTACGGGTTTGGAAATATTAGTATATTAATATTATGATTTTTATATATAAAGTATATTTACTATAAGCAAGAAGAGTCTAGATATCTGGGTGTCAGAGTTTGCAGCTTCATCACAAACGGACTAGTACCTACACTATTCATGATTCGCTAGCATTAATGCATACCTCTTTCCTCTTCTTCTACTCTGTTCAATCACACAATCTGCTTAGAGGTGTCTTGCGGTCGAAACTCTCATCTTATATATCGACAGCCAAAGACTCGAGTCGATGGTCTAAACTGGTAAACAATAAGATACGTGTAGGGAGAATAAACACTCTAATAGGTATTAGTTACCTGTTTCGTATTTATACAATAAGCTATCTCCATTTATGCTTCAAGAGAGCTACAATTCCTGCACCCGTAAATGGTAAAGGCCGGCTAATTTAATAGACTCATATTAAGTATCGATATATAAAAAAGTTAGGAATTTCTTATATAAATTTTTTTTTTTTTTAATTCAATGACTTATGCTCAAAAAGATAGTAAACTTATATACTTTGAGTACCTTATCGGATTTGTGATATTTATTTAGATAGTTTATATCATACAGCATCATGTGATACATTATGAGATGTCCAACATATCTGAAATTGAGTTGGATACGTTTAATTTAGGACCTATAATTACGTTCGTTCGTTCTTTGTTCAAAAAATGTTATGCAGTGAGACGTTGCCAAATCAATAAAATAAAAGAATACTTATATTTACCTGAAGAAAAGTAATATCTTATTAAGAAAGACAATATTAAAGTATATTTTATAAATCGATATTAATTTTCTGAGAAAAAACAGTCACTACTCAAAACAGTAAATAGAAGAAAGTAGGTGTGAGAGGATGTGGGAATTTGTAATAATAATACTATAGAAATAAGTATTAAGATTTAATGTGTTAAGAATAAATATAGTAATGCATTGCGATCGAGGTAAAATATATTTGCTATTAATGACGATGAAGATTGAGAGACTGTTATATAATACTAATGAGGATAAGATATTAGTAGGATATTGAGGCGTATAATTACTTAATCTAGAGTGTATATTATAAATAAGCAGTGAGAATGTTCCTTCTTATTATAGAAGAGCATACATAATTCATGGTATAAGATAGGAAATATATCCGACACTCATTTTAAAGACAATTATAAGTCAGTATAATTTAATAATGTGTTTGTAATTGAGATGAAATAAATATTCGGAAAAACTTGAATTATAATCATATGATAAACAAGTATTGAATATTACTATACCTAATTAAATAAACATACTGGGTTGGGAATTATATATAGTATATTTTTTACAATAAAATGATAACGTCTGAATAAGAGAGCCAAGCTATATATTAATAGATAGTTAGATACGTTTCATATTTATATGACCATATAAATATGGTATATATTATATCGCTATATAATAGTTTTATATATAAATAGGATTTTTTATTTTTATATATGATTATATGAAGCCTTATATTGTTATTTAACTATATCGTATTTACCTTTGCACATATAGGAGTCTTGGTAGATATTATTATTTAGTTTATATTGTATATAAAGTATTATACCTCGCAAGAGTCGACATCATATCTGAGATGTAGGCTACCTTTACGAAAACTATGATCTAACTTTAGATCGATAATACAAGTATCAAAAATATAATGATAATATATTACTTTCGGAAATTTATATTAAAGCTAGCAATGATTGAGTAGGATCTTATAACATGTACATCGTGGTTCTGGGAATTTAATTATATTATACATAATATTAATTTTTATAACGCATCTCACATGTAAGAAAGCGAACATATCTGGATTTAGGCTAGGTTCTAAGATATTAAGACATACTATTTAATTCTAGTATTAAAAGTTAATGAATTGAGAAGAAATAAATTATCGTGCTATATTTTAGATATAAAGAACAAGATCAGGTATTCTTTGTTACTATACCTACGGTTGGAATTTAATTTAGTAATATATTATTTCATAATAGATGTAGTAAAATAATAGAGAGCATACTTATATACTCTATATGATTTGTGTCGTTAATTTATATATATGGACTTAATAGGAATCGTAATAACTAGTTTGATAAATAATGGAAAATATGAGTAAGTTATAGAAATGTTATAAAAATGTCACTTTATATTTGAACTCTTTTACCTTTGCACCGACGGGGTTTTGGGAATTTATTTATATTCTGTTTTTTATAAAGCAGTTTCTAGTCAAGAGAGCACATATCTGTATGTTTTTTTTCTACAGGAAAGGAAATAGTGTGTTAAATAAATTAATAAATAATGCTATGCGTTACGCAACCACATCTTAATTAAAAGTATTCAATGATAGGAAGGCAAGAAACAGCTAGAATAGGTTAGCGCTGATTTAGGTAATTGTAATTTTAACTTTTGTTTTATAAAAGCGTCTTACGCAATAATAAGAACCAACTATATATTACTGAGATGCAGGCCGGATTATGTATTTAAAGACATATATATTTATATAGGTTAAATTTTATAAGAATATAAGAAAATATTCAACGAATAAATATTATGTAATATATAAGTCGTTTATATATATATATAACTCTATTATATATATATCATCTGAATAATTTTATATATTAGAATTTTTTTTTGAAACAATACCTGAATTAAGAGAGAACATACTACTACTATATGTGGGAACGAATATATTATTTTATAGAATCATTAAGATTCGGATAAATTAAATGCATTCTATATAATGTTTCTAACATAAAACAGAGGTTTTAGCATTATTTTATGTAATCGTAGAGATGTATAAGTATTACATGAGGGCTTTAGGTATTAGCTCATCTAATCTTTACTCTGAGTCACAACGCGTCGACTTACCGGTCAACTTCATAGTATATTACTCCAAAGATGTCTTGTTATACGCATTTCCATACAGTCAGAGAGATCAGCATATGCTTGGATGTGTCGCTATAATAAACATTTAGACTCAAATCTATAGATTCGAGTTAAGAAATAGTTAAAAAATAATGCAATTCTTTCGAAATGTTTTATTAAAGCAGCAAGAGATCGTAGCTCTTATAACTTGGTACGTAGTGGTTTGAAAATTTTAATTACTTTTGTTTATAAGCATCCCCATGTAAGAGAGCCAACAAATCTGGATGTAGGCCGGCTCATTTTAAGACATAATTTAAGGCGTTTATAAAAGTTAAGAATTGAGAAAAATTTCGGATAATTTGAATAACTAGAACATCAGAATTGTATACTTTGTAACTTTGTACCTAGGTGTTTTGTAGCTTATTTAGATTTTATTTCATATAACACGTCCTGAAATCAGAGAAGCAACATATTTGATTGTGAGCCGTTTCATTTATACACGCTTAATAAGGTCGCTAAAATTTTTAAAATAATGTATGTTTTTTTTTATTTTGGAAAATTTGATAAGAAGCTTTATTCGTCTAACTCTTTATTAGTGAGCACCCTACGTGGGAATGTATTTATATTTGGGTGTTATAAACATTCCTTAGCAGAAAGACGCATAGCATAGAGACCAAATAGATCAGTTAAAAGTTAAAAAATAATGCATTCTTGTCGGAAAATTTTTATAACCAAAGAATTGTAGCATATCGACTCGTTATTAGAATTGGTTTACTATTTACTCTTTCGTTTATATATATCTTAAATAAGAGAGCCAACATATGTTGATGTTGTAGGCCGGCTCATTTAAAAGACAATTTAAGTCGATTAAAAGTTAAGAATTGAGAAAGAAATTTCGGACAATGT